>CAWUFW010004615.1:1200000-1501210 GCA_963921515.1 Calotriton arnoldi | reverse complement strand
ACTGGAAACAAGGGTATCAAAAGCTCAGGAAACACTGGAAACAAGGATCGGCCTCACCGGTATACAGCTACAATGACCAACACTGGGCTGAAGGGAGCTGGGGCTTAAAAAGCTCACAGTAATCACATGCATCAGGTGTGAGCAGGCTAGCAGCAGCCAGCCACAGGTGAACTGAATTCCTCCACCCATCCTTGGCCTGCAGGGGTGGAGACAAAGCAGTGAGCAGGGGATTATAGGTAATGGAGTTTCCAGCATGAGCAGACTGGCTTCCACAAAACCCGGCATGGATTGGGAATGGATGTCGATTCCTAAATGATGTCCAAATGCCTGGAAGTCAGGATATGCATACAGGGGAGTGTCTGGAAGCATATTAGAATACTGGAAAGCCCCACAATTCGGCCCCCTGGTGGTGGGAACGAGAGCACAGGGAGTGAATCGTGACAGTACACCCCCTCCAACGACCGGCTCCCGGAATCTGGAACTCGATTTAAAGCCTTTGCTGCTATGAAATAAGTCCATTCCCATCAGAGATGTAGTGCAAGATACCAGAGGACTGCGGGAAAAATTTGATGTTCTGGAGGGTAGGATAATAGGCTGTAAATTAACAGCAGTATTGAAGGCAGAACCTGAAGAGTCCAAATCCAGTAACGGGGGCTTATAAGCCTGAATTAAAGGTGTTTGAAGTCCTGATGATGGCAGGCTAGAGTAGCACTCTGAAAACAAAGGGCGATTTACTGTAGGGTCAAAAGCATATAACGGATTGGCAGGAGGCACAGAGGTCAACGGCAAACTGGCTGAAGACAAAGGAGACAACGAAAAGCAGACCTGAGGCTCTGGCCCTCGATGAAAACATACAGAAGACTCACATGCAGGAGACTCTGGAAGCAGGTATGCAGGAGACCCAGGCCCTTGAGGCTTACATGTTGAGAGTTTTGTCTCTGATGCTGGAGATTCAGTCTCTGAATGTATACGTACTGAGACCTCTGAAGGCTGGCAAACTGGAAGCATAGGGTCAAAAGTAGGCAAGATAGAGGCTCAAGGCCAGAAGGCAGGGAGCCTGGAAGCTCTGGTGCTGAAGGCAGGGAGCCTGGAAGCTCTGGTGCTGAAGGCAGGGAGCCTGGAAGCTCTGGTGCTGAAGGCAGGGAGCCTGGAAGCTCTGGTGCTGAAGGCAGGGAGCCTGGAAGCTCTGGTTCGGATGTCAGACGGGTTGGAAGCTCTGGTTCGGAAGTCAGACAGGCTGGAAGCTCTGGTTCGGAAGTCAGACAGGCTGGAAGCTCTGGTTCGGAAGTCCGACAGGCTGGAAGCTCTGGCTCGTACGTCAGATAGGCTGGAAGTTCTGGCTCCGAAGTCAGATAGGCTGGAAGTTCTGGCTCCGAAGTCAGATAGGCTGGAAGTTCTGGCTCCGAAGTCAGACAGGCTGGAAGTTCTGGCTCTGAAGTCAGACAGGCTGGAAGTTCTGGCTCTGAAGTCAGACAGGCTGGAAGTTCTGGCTCTGAAGTCAGACAGGCTGGAAGCTCTGGTTCGGAAGTCAGACAGGCTGGAAGTTCTGGCTCTGAAGTCAGACAGGCTGGAAGTTCTGGCTCTGAAGTCAGACAGGCTGGAAGTTCTGGCTCTGAAGTCAGACAGGCTGGAAGTTCTGGCTCTGAAGTCAGATAGGCTGAAAGTTCTGGCTCTGAAGTCAGACAGGCTGGAGACTCTGACTTAGTAGGCAGGTGAGTTGAGGGCTTATGCTCTGAATGCAGGCAGTCTGGAGGCTCGGGCTCAGATGACAGGCAGGCTGCAGGCTCGGGCTCAGATGGCAGGCAGGCTGTAGGCTGAAGTTCAGAAGGCAGCAGGCCGGCTGAGGACTCTGGAGACTCTGAGAGCAGCAGGCCGGCTGAGGACTCTGGAGACTCTGAGAGCAGCAGGCCGGCTGAGGACTCTGGAGACTCTAAAGGCTTCGGGCCGGCTGAGGACTCTGGAGACTCTGCAAAAAGACAAGCTGATGACAGAGAGGCACAAGGATGATGAATTTTAAATTCTGGGAATGGTGATAGCCCGTGAACAGTAGATTCCCTATTGTCAATATTGAAATCTTCACAGATCCTTGGCTCATTAAAACACACTGAAGGGCTTTCTTCGGGATGGCTAAGAATACTGCTTATCTTAGAGTCTCTGATGACCAGACTCCCTTTACCATTTGGCAGTTCACATGTCTTAGTCAGAGGAAATAGGTCTGAGACTTCTTGGTCATGGGAGATTTGTTCAATTCCTTCTGCATTACAAGGTGGTACAGATGCAGCAGAGCATAGAGTAATATTATGTCCTGACTTTTCAATATGTGGCGTGCTTGAAGGCGAGAGAGCAAACAAGGGGTCAGGATTGTGTTCCTTCTCAGTGAGGAGGTTGGCTTCAGTCGCAGAAGTTAGACCAAGAGCATAGACTGAGTCAGAGGGTGTTGTCACATCAGGGATTATGTTGGGCACTGGTTCAGGTTTTGTCTGTATGTCAATGGCCAGTGTATGTGATACCCCGGGGTGGAACTGACCTCACTACCAGGAAGAGAAGGCAAACAAGTATTTAGTGTCTTTCCTGGCATCTGGGGTTCCTGAAAAGTGAAGGGACACATCTCAGATGTAGCACCTAGATGTAATTTAGCACTAGAAGACAAAACACCAGAGGAGTTAGAAAATTCAGACTTCAAAACACATACTTTGGTTAACTGCGTTGTGAGACAAGGTACTATTCCTTTTCTGAGTGGAATCTGAGTGATCAGCCACAGTATTATTCACACAATCTCTGGACCAGCTCTGAGGGGAACGCAAAAGAGAGCGCAAGGCTTCATTCTCCATTTCTAAGGAGGCTAACATAGAGGTGGAAAAGTTGTTTTCTCTAGGGGTTTTAGATTCCCACTTGAACTCTGCGTTATAATTTTTTAACAGAGTCTGAAACATTTTATTCTCTCGTTGCAATTCAAGAATCTTAGATGTAATTATATCCGGTGAAGACTGCAGATCATTTTCTACAAGGACAGTGGTAGACTTGGCAACTTCACAACAAGCAACAGAGCTATACCTTGGATTTTGTTCAAGGTGGCTATTAGCCACCTGTGTTCTAGTAGGTCTTTTCTCTCTTTTGTTAAACTGATTGTTTACTTTGAATGTGGTATTTAACAAGGTCCCTTTAGTATCCGGGACTGTGATCTTTATTGGACTACAAGACTGGGTAACATTATTTGAATGGAGAACAGAGGCTATGAAATGAATCTGCTCTTTCTTTGGTTGTGTGGTTGAATATTGTATTTTACAACCACTTACAGCAGACATGCGAGAATCAGAATTCTTGCTCAGCAGGCAGAGTAAGGTATTGTTCTCCTTTTGCAATGCTGACACAGACATTGAATCTGGATCAGAACAGAAGATTCAGTCAGGATCTGGCAAAGAGGTGTTTGAGAGCCGATGAGTAAAATATTCAGAACGTAAATGTCCATTTCTCATAAAAGGATTCATTGTTTCAGGGCTAGGGTGAACATTCTCAAATTGTAAAATAGACACCAAATGCCTCTCATTTGTGGGCACTGGTGAACTGCCCTGCACAAACTTAAATGATGCACTAGTGTGTTTCTTTCTTAAACCTCTCATTATGACACACCTTCAAGATGTTCAAACAGAAATGTAACAGAAAAATGGTAGCTAACTGAACGCAAAGAAACCTCACAAGTGACTCTGGAAATGTGGGATGGTCATTCTGTCAGGGACTGTCCGGGACTATGTCGGGAACACAGTCAGGGACTTGGGCAAGGACTGGGAACGGGGTAGAAAACGTACACAGAGAGAGTAGTACAGCGCTGCCCAGGATCACACAGGAAGTCAGAGGAGAAAAGGGATCCAAAGGGGAAGCCTGTATAAAGATACAAGATTGTTAAGTCTCAGAAAGGAAGGGCACTCACAAGGCAATTTAGCATTCAGATTAACTACACCCAGGACGGACGTGCAAGACATATATATAATACAACATTAACAATAAAGGGAATGTGGGGTAAAGCACTCAGGAGCTACACACGGTAAGACTGAAGCTCAGTAAGTTCCTCACCCACAATTGCTGTTACAGATACTGACTGAAAATACCCACATATAGGATATGTATGCAAAGGCAGGGTCTGTGGAGCTTATACCTATGGTGATGTTATAACAGTAACTCAAAGACAATACTCACAGTGAACAAGAAACACCACCTAGGTAGTCAGCTGTGCCCACGGATCCTGGCGATCAAACAGGAACACGCAAGGCAGTAACAGCAAAGGGGTAGAACTAAACACAAGCACAATAGACAAGGAGCTAGCAAGGAGGAGTGCTTAACAGGAAAGGAAGGAAATCACAGGGCACAATTGGCAGAAAGCAGGTAACAAAGGTACAAGGTAACAGAAGCAAGACAGCAGAAATAGAAAGACAGCAAACTAGAACTGGTACCAAGGAAATGGGAAGAAAGGCAGGGACTGGAAAAGGATATACAGAAGGGGAGGCTACAAGGGTATACTAGAATAGTGCAGGTTCAGGAATAAAGAAAATAAAGTGGCATAGAAGGCAGTACTGGGGCAGGAACAAGAATTGAGCAAAAGCTCAGGAGTCAAAGTAGCACTGCAGGTAGTGCTAGTTCCGGAGAAGGGAAACTGCTGCAGGTCAGGAACAAGGAATGCTAAGGCTCAGGAGTCAAGGTAGCACTGCAGGCAGGGCTAGTTCAGGAACAAGAAAAACTGCTGCAGTTCAGGAACAGGGACTTACTAAAGCCCAGAAGTCAAGGTAGCACTGCAGGCAGTGCTGGTTCAAGGAAACAGGAAATAGCTACAGCTCAGGAAACAAGGAGTCAAGAGAGCACTGCAAGCAGTGCAAATCAGGAACAAGAAATAGCTGAAGCCCAGGAACAGGAACAAGGAATAACTATAGCTCAGGAACTCAGGAAACAAGGTAGCACTGCAGGCAGTGCTGATTCAGGCACAAGGAATAGCTATAGCTCAGGAACTCAGGAAACAAGGTAGCACTGCAGGCAGTGCTAATTCAGGTACAAGGAATAGTCATAGCTCAGGAACGCAGGAAACAAGGTAGCACTGCAGGCAGTGCTAATTCAGGCACAAGGAATAGCTATAGCTCAGGAATCAAGGAATATCAAAAGCTCAGGAAACACTGGAAACAAGGGTATCAAAAGCTCAGGAAACACTGGAAACAAGGATCAGCCTCACCGGTATACAGCTACAATGACCAACACTGGGCTGAAGGGAGCTGGGGCTTAAAAGAGCTCACATTAATCACATGCATCAGGTGTGAGCAGGCTAGCAGCAGCCAGCCACAGGTGAACTGAATTCCTCCACACATCCTTGGCCTGCAGGGGTGGAGACAAAGCAGTGAGCAGGGGATTATAGGTAATGGAGTTTCCAGCATGAGCAGACTGGCTTCCACAAAACCCGGCATGGATTGGGAATGGATGTCGATTCCTAAATGATGTCCAAATGCCTGGAAGTCAGGATATGCATACAGGGGAGTGTCTGGAAGCATATTAGAATACTGGAAAGCCCCACAATTCGGCCCCCTGGTGGTGGGAACGAGAGCACAGGGAGTGAATCGTGACAAAGTTAACTTATAATGCGCATGAATCACCCCCAAAGGGGTACCTCAGCACAGCAGAGACCACAAGCGTGCGGCCATAGTATTAGATTAGTTTGGTTTTAAGAAGTTTCGTGAAGCTACGGTAAACAGTACACTCTCGTATGTGAGTAGGAAGTTTATTCTAGTAATGAGGGGCCAGAAATGAGAAATCTCTGTCTCCAGAGCGAGATTTCTTGATTTGTGGTACTGTAAGTAGCGACTTGCTCATTGATCTTAAAGGCCTTCCTGGCCGATAAGGGATGAGTTTCTCCACAAGGTATCTGGGTCCCTTGCCGCTTAAGACTTTATGCACTAAGCAGCAAATTTTTAAAATACTTCTTTTACGCACCAGAGGCCAATGGAGCGAGTGCAACAGGGGAATGAGGCAGATCTAGCTGGCAGATTTGACTTAAGCAAACAGCTGTGTTTTGGACTACTTGGAGTTTATCCAAAAGGGATTTGTTAACAGCGGCAAGAAGAGCATTGTCATAGTCCAGGCAACTAATCACCAAAGCCTGAACTAAGGTTTTTTACTGAAGATTTGAGTGAAGGTGCCGCTCCTAGTTCTGAAAGTATCTATTCTAAACTAACAATGCATGTGTGTTAAAGCCGGATTATATGTGGCATATAGTAACCTTTATTTTAATCACCTGTAAGTAAGGCCCATAACTACATTTAAATGCATATACATGTAACATTAGTGCACATATTACATAACTATATCGTTCTAGGTAAAATCACATTCTACATCTATGAGAATGGTTTTAATCAAAGTTTCAAGTCATTAAGTGTTATCCATGTAATATAGCACACGTTTATGAAAGTCGAATTTTATCTTCACAGAAAGTACATAATCTATTAAGAGAGGGTGGGTTAGAATTGGGGGTCTCTAGTTGACTGTGGCTTGCACCCTGTCCAAGAAGGGACCCTTCCTTCTAGTCAGGATGAGTAAAGTATACACCTAAGTTTGCCTGTGCTCACCCTCTGGTACCTTGGAACAGTGCAGTCAGCCTAAACTACAGAGGCAATGAGTAAAGCATTTGTATATAACCCACAATAATACTGTGAAAACACCACAAATGGACACCACACCAGTTTAAAAAAATAAAGTATCTTTATCTAAACCAAACAAGACCACAATGACAAAAATCCAAGATACTGATATCAGACTATGACTTTTAAAAGATAAAAACAGTTCTTTCCATAGAAAACTATGGATGCGTCACTTTCAGCACAAAGTACCTGGGATGCGTCAAAATCACAACCAAAAACAACCACAGGGAAGGTGATGCGTCAGTTCCTTATGAACAGGGTGGGTGATACATCGGTTCCTTGCTCCAAGGGAGGTGATGCGTTAGTTCCTTACTGACATGTAGGGGAGGTGATGTGTCGGTTCCTTACTGGAGAGGAGGTGATGCGTCAGTTTCTTACTGTGCGGGGAGGTGATGTGTAGGTTTTTTACTGCAACCCCAGCGTTGATGTAGATTTGAGGCCCAGGCGCAAAGAGCGCAAAGAGTGGAACTCCGGACGCGCTGGAGGCTGATGCGGCAGTGGTCATGCAGGTGCTGCGTCGATTTGTTCAGCTGCAGGTCAATGATGCGTCGCTTCTTTAGCCGCACAGCAGAGCCTACATCGTAGTCGGTGCATTAATCTCGGACTTCAGAGATCGGTGGACAGGACTCGCCGTGCAGCCATTTTCCATGCCACGAGCAGGCGCTGCGTATATTTTTTGGCCTCACGGGGCTGTGCGTCGGGAATTTCTCCCGCGCCTCGGTGCTGCATTAGAAAATTCAGCCGCTAGGAGCGTGAAGCATCGATTTCCTTCACAACTTTAGTTCTTGGCAGCTTCCTGTAGCAGGAAAAATTTCCAGAGGCCCAGTACTGGAATAGGCACCTCCTGGTAGGTCAGAACTTCCAGCAATGTAGTTCCAGGAAGCTGTGGGTGTAGTCTTTGTGTCCCTGAGACTTCCTTCAGAACAGGAGGCAAGCACACACAAGTCCTTGGAGAATCTTCTCAAGCAGGTTGCAAAGCAAAGCCCAGTCTTTGTCCTCTCCTTAGCAGAAGCAGCAACTGCAGGCCAGCCCAACAAAGCAACACACAACAAAGGGGCAGTACTCCTCCTCACACAGCTCTTCAGCTCTTCTTCCTTGGCAGAGGTTCCTCTTGATACCAGAAGTAATCTAAAGTTTTGGGGTTTTATGTCTAATATTTATACCCCATTTTCTCTTTGTGGTCTTTGTTGCAAGAGTCTCTGAGTTCATTAAAAACCAGTTCTGTCCTCCCTGGTCCAGCTTCACTGCAGGAGGTGGAGGCAGCATTGTGCAGAGTAGGCACAGCCTATTCAGGTGCTAGTGAAAACTCCTCCCACCACTCTAAATGCAGAAAGGTCTACTCAGCCTGGCTATTAGTCACCCAGGAAAGGCATGACACACCTCAGCCCCCCTTGTGATTGTCTAGAGTGAATGCACAACCCCAGCTCCTGTCACTCCAAAACCAGACAGTGAATACACAAACAGGCAGAGGCACACAAGATGGTTAAACAAGAAAATGCCCACTTTCTAAAAGTGGCATTTTCAAACACACATTTTAAAAATCATCTTTACTAAAAGGTGTGTTATTAAATTCTGGGTTCAGAGAGCCTAAACTCCAAATCTCTGTTTGTTCCCAATTAAAAGTTACACATGTAAAATGTTACAGTGCAGCTTCAATGATAGCCTATGGGAGAGATAGTCCTTGCAATAGTGAAAAACGAAATACACAGTATTTCACTATCAGGACATGTAAAACATTCCAGTATATGTCCTACCTTTCACATACACAGCACCCTGCCCACAGGACTACCTTGGGCCTACCTTAGGCGTGTTTTACATGTAAGAAAAGGGAAGGTTAGGGCCTGGCAAGTGGGTGCACTTGCCAGGTGGACATGGCAGGTAAAACTGCGCGCACAGGCACTGCGGTGGCAGGTCTGAGATACATTTGAAAGGCTACTTGTGTGGGTGGCACAACCAATGCTGCATGCCCACTAGTAGCATTTGATTTACAGGCCCTGGGTGCACACAATGCACTCTGCTAGGGACTTACCAGTGAATCAAATATGAAAATCATGGATAACCAATCATAATTACAATTTACACCAGGAGCACATGCACCTTGGCACTGATCAGCAGTGGCAAAGCGCCCAGAGCACCTAAACCAGCAAAAATGAAGTCCGGCACACAACCAAAAATACAGAAGGCAGAGGCACAAATTCAAGGGAAACCACGCCAAGGATGCCAGGTCTGACAGGATGGTTTTAGAATTCATTAAGACTTCAATTAATAGGTATATTAGCATATGATTAAAACACACACATAAGTATATTCTCTAATTCTACAGTAAATGCGCTTTTTAATATTAATGTCGAATGCAACATTTTAATTAATCATTTAGTCACGTAAGAAACATGTGCTAAGTGCACCTTCATGTCACGTATCTGTTAACATTTTTGTGACGCATTTGTGACATATAAAGATTGGGCAACTTTGCACTGCACCAGCCTATGACAAAACAGAATGGTAGCAACAACATGAATCAACCCTTGGTCAATCACTGCCCTATCCAATATTGGCATCTTCCTCCAGACATGAGTTATAAACTACGCAAAGAAATTATCCCAGAAAAAATCTTTTAAAGTTCCAAAAAGACATATTACAGCCTCTGTTTCATTCCAAATCTCGACAGAAAGACATACTACCAGTTATTACATCAAGTTCCTCATCCTGTCTAGAAGACTCAGTTCCAGCTAATCTCGTAAAATGCTGCACATTGCTTCTTTAATCCTCAAAGTAGTGAATGTAACCCCTGATGAAGGAATTATCACCACTGAACTGAAATTCGATAAAAGCATACTTTTAATCAAGAAATGAAGCCTGGACATTTAAGAACATAACGAGTTTCAAATCTCTCCTTCCCCAATGAATTCATTGAGACAGCAGTCACTACTATTTGGATGACAACTATGCTTTTCATGTATTTTGTAAAGCTCTCTGATGCCCCTATGTCTTAGTCCAGGGCCGGCCATTTATCAGACCACATCTTGGGCAGAATCAAATTCAGCACCCCATGCTTACCCTCATTTCGTCCTAGTTGTAGCCTACAACGTGCTATAATACAACACAAAGTGCAAACCATTAACTGCAATGACATTTCAAATTCATGTTTTCTTTGCATCCTGGTATTAGGACTCCTGCAGTTATAGAGGGCACAAACCAAGCTGCAAGTACTTTAATGCATAGAACAACTTTAGAACTTTATTAAATACCAATAATAATCAAACAAACACTAATTTTGTCCTTGCAAGCATTATTTGACCAGAAAGAGGGAAGATTTTTACCTTTAGAAAACAATAACTAGCAATTAGTGTTTGGGGCTTCCCTCACCAAAATGGAAGATCTTAACTTAGTGTGATTCCAGTGTTTACAGCGGTATTCATTTACTATTAAAATATAGTATTTATTTAGTATGCATGAAGACTATGTAGTATGCCCACAAGCCGAAATATGCAAATGAGGGAATACTAGTTCTACTCAACTACCCTTCAAATACATGATGAACACTTCAATTGATTACTAAAAGAAGACTAGTAGTATTCTAGAAGAATAGTATTTGAAGCTTAGTAGTATTCTGTTAGGGTTTATTTGCAGCTCTTGTGCTATTTCAAGAGCAAAATGAAGGCTAGTCTCATTGATTGTGACCACTGTTTGAAGACTAGTGGTATTCTTTGTGAGCAATATCTGAATACTAACGGCAATGATTGTTAAGACTCAAGTAAGACTAGCAGAATTTAAAGTGAATGTTAATTGAACACTATTGTGCTATTTCAAGAGCAAAATTTAGGCTATAGTCTCATTTATTGTGACCGCTAATTGAAGATTACTGGTATCTTTGTGAGCAATATCTGAAGACTAATGGCAATGACTGTCAAGAGTTAAGTAAGACTAGCAGAATTCAAATTGAATGTTAATTGAACACAAGTCGCATTAATTCTGATTAATTTATAGCAATTTTATTCATTTGGTTGCTTGCACAAGGCTTCTTTTCATGATGGCTTTTGGACTAAATTTTATGTGTTACATATCTTGGGAGTCAATGATTCTAATACGCCTGTTACAAACTCATTAGTCATGCATTTAGTAAGCATTTTATAATTGTGGTATGTGAGAAGACCGGAGCAAGAGATCGTAGGAGAAGCACAAAGCAAAGGAGCCAACCCAGACATACACAGGATTGTACCAGGAGACCCCTCCTCCTGCAAGTAGAGAGCCAGTTGAATTGTCGAGAACCTGACTGAATTCCCAATTGGTCCATGACAAGACAGGATCACCACCGTTTGTTTTCAGGTTACCCAAAATGAGCAATTGTGCAAAATTCAATTAGTTGTCAGATAAAAAAGTAATTGTTCTAATTCCTCCTGTGTTGGTTGTCCACCAGACTCCATTAATGTTAGAACAATTCACTAAACACGTTTGTACAAGGCGTTTATGGCATTGACTTGTACATTTTTTTAAAGGAAATTCAGTTGATCACAAAAGTGTGTGATATGACATTTCAATGATATTTGCCACTCAGCCTTTTATCCTGAGGTTGATAAAATGAGTACCATTGAGTTGGGTAACAATAAACATCTATTAATCAGCAACAAGATACCTTTTCGCTGAACGTGTGCATTACAAATGTACATGTTATGTTAGGGTAAACACCAGTTAAAACATAAAAATAACTGAACCATTGGTGCCAGATAATCTGCTATTGGCCCATTCAAAGTGGAAGGGTGGACCCTGATTGGCTGGCCACAAAAATGAGAATGTTGGGTCAGCCATCTCAATCCTCTAGTCCTGAAGGGGGAAAAAAAACATGAAAGGCCACATAGGGGTCAGGATAGGCATGCCTTTGCCTTTGGGACACCCCACTTTAATTCAAAACAGGTAAAAACAGAAAATAAGAAGATTGGGTCGCAGGTACCCCGGTATCAGTGCCTGGTACTAGGGTACCCAGCGCAGTAGCCACTGTGGTACCAATAAAACATTAAAAAATAAAATACAAAACCCTACGGCCAATCACCACTTTGCACATGCGAAAGACAGGCACCATCATATCATGGAAGCCAACAACAGGACAGGAATTCCTACCATTATACCCAACCCAGCATTTTACCAGAGGTAGCCAACATATCATGCATGCTCACATATGGCCAAGAATGACCCTTTTGTGACTGGGCCAAAGTTTTCCAAAGGTTGGGTATCATGCAATGGTTGCCTAGTTGCCAAGGAAAACCATTATGTGAGAGTCAGCATATCACCAGTGTTGGCAATGGGAGCAACACTACTCCCTCAGGCACTCACAGAGCCTTAAATGTTTTTCTAGATTACCTTTTACTGCTGTCACAACGCCAAATGGTGCTCCAGGCTGCCTTGCTTTTCCCCTCACGTAGACAGCAGCAGTTCCACGATTAGTACTCCTGGGAGAAGTGGACGTGAGTCCTTTGGGTAGACTGCAGGAGACAACTGGGAGAGAATGACACGGCCTGGGGGAGGGTTTGAAACAGGAGAGCATGAGAGCAGCAAGCGGGAGTGCATGGATAACGGGACACTGCAGTGGTGAGAGACCTTGTTATGTGAAAACTGTAGGTGTGAATGAAAGCATGAGTGACTCCACACCCGTGTAAACATTTACAATCTTTATGATAGGACCATCAGGAAGAATGAAGTAAATGAGAATGCTAGCAGCTGAGGGACAGTATGAGTTAGCATACACAAATCTTTTATTGGTTCATCTATTTAAACTCAATATTTGGTGTTAGAACTTTCTATGTAGAAGCCTCTACTCCAGTGGTGGCTGCTTTCAATAGAAAGTGGTAGGGCAGCGGATATTTAAAAAAAGAAAAAAGGACTTACCTGCCGCTGTCCAGCTTCTTCCACGAGCGCAGTCCAGCTCCCAGACTGCACATCCAATCCCGAAGCTGCTCTCATGCTATTACCCAGCATGACAGCATCACCAGGATTGGCCTGAGAGGACTGGTTTAACACTCACTAAGGCATATGAGTCTGTGGCTTTTCTCTACCTGGAAATACAACACAGCTGGGTTAGAGAAATGTAAGTGTGCATGTTGGTTTGGCCGTCCTAGGTTGGCCAGCCAAACCAACAAGCGAACTAACAGTGCCCACCACTCCTCCTCCCTGCTATTGTCCCTAGAGGATGGCCCTGCCGTAGACTCGGGCCACTTGGCCTTGCCAAGGAAAAATAAAATGATAAATTGTTTTATTATCATTTTATTGTTCATCTGCTGGCTTTTAGCAGTCTGGGGGGGCGATGCTCCTTTGCCACTACGGAGGAGCCGTCGCTGCTCTACTCTCTACCCTCCCAACCCCACCACCTTCAAACCTTACCAGGAGAAAAGACAGAGGTGAAGACTAGGGGGCCGATTCTGATGCGGGTTGGAAAAGCTTGCCGACCGAATCGGTTGGGAAATAGTGTCCGACCCACTCGGATCGGGAAAGTCTGACCGGCGGAGTAGGATGCATCCGGATGCTTCCAGATACGATTTGGTTGAACTCCCATTGACTTCAATGGGAACATTTGTTCCTAACCGCATCAGAATTGGGCCCTCGGTCGGGAAGACACGTTCCCGATCTGATTTGGAAGGAGCAAATGCCGTTAGGAGGCCTTCCTAACCGCATCAGAATCAGGCCCTCGGTCGGGAAGCTTTTCCAACCCGCATCAGAATCGGGCCCTAGGTTGTGTTTGAGAGATAGAGGAAGCTGGGAAGACTGGGAGTCTGGGTGTTTCTGTCAGGTTTCTTTGGCCTTGAATATTTATGTAGTTGTGCCTCTATATATGATCTAACCTTAGGGTAAGAGCAAAAAAAGATCTGGTGGCATAGGATGTAAGTGGAGGAGGGATAGAAAATTGGAGAGAGAAGAACTATGAAAACAGGGGTCTAGATGGATGTTTCTTTGGGCATGCAGAGCAGGTGGTTATGAGCAATTTCTGAATTGAGCTATTTAGTACTGTGACTATGAGTGACACTTTCCCGCGAGCAAAATCAAGCAATGAAGATAAGGGAAACATATAAATATCAGAAATGACACCCTTTTGAGCAACGAGTAACTCATAGCTTATAAGTTTTCAGATTAACATTTCCATAGTATCATTGTACATACAAGTGACATTCTACAAGCAAATGTATGACACGTGGAGCTTTTCCCTTCAGCTAACTAAAAGTTCCCAGTGGACTGACCTGTGCCACTGTCAGCCGACCATCCAACAAAATAAAATGAAACTACGACAGAAGGGCTCCATCGTCTAGGTGTAGCTAACCGTTTCTATGCCAGGGTGTTTGCACATTCCTAAAACCCATAGCAAGCGTCCTAGTGCTAATAGGGCAGTAATGCTGCACAATAATGGCGCTAGAAGGATGAATAACTGGATGCGTAATGGACTCCTTATAGCATAAATGACGCCTGGGTGGGGGATGTGATACTTGGGCAGGTGGGTAGGTAGCTGAATAGATGGATGCATGTGAGAAGCGATGAAAAAGGTAGGCATGTTTGTGTGTGTGTATGAGTAGATGAATGAATGAACAGAGACATGGGGAGTTGGATAGATAGGTGTGGAGGCGAGTGAATCGACTGAAAAACGAATGGATGCATATGCCAGCTCATAATTAAACATTGGGATAGAAGGATAGTTGAAGCAGGTGATCTGTCAATGGAACGGTGGTCGATCAAGGAATGGATGCATGAGTAGAGTCCGTCATAGTTATAGCAATACATGAGTTCTCCCCACGAATTCATCCTTCAATCCGTGCTCCAACCATCCCAGTCAACCATCCATACATGCATTCATCCATCCACCCCTCTCACATCCATCTACCCCTCTCCATCCATCTCCAACCCAGCATCCATCCATCCCCATTAACATGTACACTAGCCCCCGTGGGTCATTTCTAGGTGATATTCTCTCAGAGCAAGTAAATATTTCATTTCTGTGTGATCCTGCGGGTAGCCGACGAAAATGATCACGGTCCCTGTGATCAACATGCTCCTAGTGCACGCAACCAATTTTGTCAGCCATAGTAAGAGAGATTGGAATGACAACAGCTCTTCCAGGTGAGTAAACCCCACTTTCTTATGAACAATAGAGGATGATGATGAAGAGGAAGTACACAGAAGATGCATAGATAACACAATTGGGTTATGATCACTTACTGCAGTTTGTTATACCCCAAAATTGGGAACTAGATGGCTAGCAGTGTGCACTTCTACTAACAAACATATTGTTCTACTAACAAACATCCTCGTCACAGTCACTTAGGAGCACCCAGTGTTCCAGGCACAGCATTCACCCATAAATCAAAAGGTCCTCACCCAATATGGCCGCCTGGCAGGAAGTACCTGCCACCTGACCTATAAGGGTGGGACCTACACAGGAAACATCCTGAAATACAAAAGCAGAAAACCAAAGGAAAGAAAACAATTTGTTTGTCCCCCCACCACCAAGGGCGGGCGGGAGGGAACATGACTGTGACGACGAAGACTATGACTCGGAGTAATGAACATTACCGGTAAGTAACCGAGTCATTACCATCCTCGTCCGTCTCCCTCATCACAGTCACTAAGGAGCGTATACCCAAGCGCTAGACGAACAAAGAAACAGACACCAAAGGTGCCAAGAAAGCGGAATGCAGACAGTCACACACAAACAGTGGACAGCCGCAAGGACAGCGGAACCAAAATCCCCAGACAAAGGAGGCCGTACGCTCCAGGTAGACCACCAGAGCCCCGGTCAAAACCAGGGAATGGAGCCGGATCACCACCTCCGAAGAGGGGGCAGGGAAAAAGGCAGGAAGGACAACATCCTGGGACAAAGGAAAAGCCGAGGAAACCTCAGGAAGAAAAGCCGGGTCAGGACGAAGGACCACTTTGTCAGGGAAAAAACGCAAGAAAGGAGGACGACAAAGCAAAACGCCAAGTTGTCCAAAACAACCTTCAGGGAGAGAAACTCCAGAGAGATTGAACACAGAGGCACAACCCCAGGGGGGACAGGAGAAACAACGACAGGCCATCGAAGAAGAAACTGCGCAGAAGGCGAGAAGCCAAGGACTCTAAGGGAACGAGGGAAGACCCCCGGAGAGCCGTAATGGCAGACCACTGGCTGCGGAGAGTAGAGACCGACAGCCCAAGCAAAAACCCATACCGGAGGAACTCAACAGAACCCCACACACAGGAACCAGGGAGAAACCCCTGCGAAGAACACCAAGCGGAGAAACCCTGCCGGAGACGGTCGTAGACCTTAAGGGCACCGCCCAGTCGAGAATTCCGGATAGACACCACAGCAGAGGAACCAACCAGACTGCACCATCAACATCAAAACCCCCAACGCCAACCGGCTGGGAGCCCGACGAGACAGGCGAGGAAAGCAGGGAGGAGAAGGGGACGGCGGGAACCTCCACGGAGGAGCAACCGCCAGACGAAGAAGGAGGGGACACCAAGGCGGGCGAGGCCAAAGGGGGGCCACCAAAAGCACCAACACCCACACCGACCTGAACTTTGCCAGAACCCTGCGAAGGGGAAAGGGAGGAAAGCCCTAGAGAAGACCAGGAGGCCAAGGGAAACCCAGGGCATTCACCCCCCACGCCACCACGCAAGGCAGAAGGGCGCAGAACCTCGGCAGAAGAGCACCCGGAGGGGACGCAAAGAGAACTAACCAGGGCCTCCCGAACCTCCCCGACAGGTCCCGAAAGACCAGAGGAGACAGAGACAAAGAAACCGAAGAAGGAGAAGGCGACTCAGCCGAACCGCAGGCCCATTCCCCCTCCCCGGCAGACAGAGAGCCGGCAGACCCAGCAGATAGGCCTCCGGCAAAGACCCAAGCCGCTCCACCAGGAGAGCCAAAAGAGGAGAGCGAGTGCCCCCCAAACAGTTGAAGTAGGCACGGGCCACTTGAAAGTCCATCCTGACCTGAACCCATACGACCCACAGGAGATGGGCAAAGCGCACAAGAGCTGTGAACACAGCAGCCAGGTCCCCCAGCTCCCTGCGGGGGACCAAGAACCCTGAGATGAAAGAACCCCGAGGCGGGCCCCCCAACCCCAAGGGCTGGCAACGGTAGTCCGGGACAGTGAAGGGGAAGGCCCAGGGGCACCCCCTTCGCCGGGTCGGCCGGGACCAACCACCACTGCAGCAGGAGAAACAAGCATTGGCATAGCCAATAGGTCTCGCCTTTGGGACCTTATAAGTGTTTAGCCATGCAACACTTGATGTTGTTGCACCAAGGATATTGTGCTGGATAACTTCAGCACAATATCCTTGGTGCAACAACATCAACTGTTGCATGGCTAAACACTTATAAGGTACAAGGATTAGCCATGCAACAGCTGATGTTGTTGCACCAAGGATATTGTGCTGCAAAACTAAATACTTATAAGGTCCCAAAAGCGAGACCTATTGGCTATGCCAATGCTTGTTGTTTTGAGAATCTGGTCACCCTATACTGAGCCCAGGACTGAGTTGCAGAGCTTCTAATAATAATAGGACTTAAAACGTTATTTTGTGAATGGAAGAACTCAGATGACATTTCCTACCACGCATTATGGGCAAGGTCTGCTTTATCAGAAGTGGATACAACTCTACGCATAACAGAAAAAGTCAGCCTACAGTCCTTATGTAAACTATGGGAGAAGTTAGACAAATACATAAAGAAATCAAAACGACCCTAAACAAGACCAGGAAAGAGAACTACTCCCAAACAAGCTGTAGGCCACGAGCCACGAGCTACTCGAACCCCAAACGCCAGACAATCAACACCAAAACACAGTTTGAGATAACAAAGCACACAGCTAAAATAAACCCACTGAAAACAAATTAGAGAGCCCCGTTCTCCAGGAAACCATTAGCCACAAGCCCCACAGGCGACCCGACTAAACACAGACTTCTGCTGTGCTGTCAAAAGGGCGGATTTGATGCTATAAATACAGACTCCAGTCGAGGGTTTTCTCGTTGCCTATCACAGCCCTGACCACCAATTCACTTTCGACAATGTGCAACGGATCATAAAGAAAACAAAACCTGCGTCTCCAAAATTAAAATCAAATATGGAGCAACGAGGCTTTACCATCGGTATTCAAAATCATCACCACTGTCACATCGCATCTGACAGCCAGAGAAGAACAAATCCGGCTCTTCTTGTGGGTCGCTGCAGCCGTTATGTGTAGTAGAGCGGCGAGACACTAGAAAGCGCATTTCCCCAGGACACTAGATGTGGATATATACACCGATCACTTCAAACACCCAGTCTCCAGGAAGATGTGTGGGGAGTTTCCAACAGCCTCTATAGTAATGAGCTAGGTATGACGTGGAGACCTATGCCACTCTAGTTGTGAGCCTCGGGATAACACCCACAACCTGTTGTACGCTGAACACTATTTGCGCTTCTCGCACGCGGCGGTATCGCCTCCTTACCTCGGTAACGTGTGTCTATCTCCGGCAACAGAGAGACGCTGCGCTGAATCTCAAGAGGCAGCGACTCGACGCAGTCCAGGTATTGCTCCACGTACGAAGCAAGTATGGTGCGATCCTCCTCTACGCCAACTGGGCTGCTGCCACCGCCACCCCCAGGGGAGCCTTGCTGCGGTCCCAGCATCCTAACACGGGGCAGGCACAGACTAAAACCGCGGTGATGTACCGGGAATCGTCATCCTGTTAGGGGTACTCTGCAGCCTTCCTCTGCTTCTAACATTGCCTTTCCCGGTACCGAGGATTCTCTCCGCCACTACCAGTTCGGTGCTTTCTGCGCATGCGCCAACATATTCCATATAAGGCAATACACTGACTTTTTGCAATTCCCGCATTTGCTTCTGGAAGCCTATTGGCTGGTGTTAAAGGGCAAAGCACGGGAAGCGGAAGGAACGCACACCAAAGTCTAGGAAGTTCTGCTTTAACTTCAGACACCGCCTTCACGAAATCGGAGATTCTGAAGTTGAGCTGTCGCGTTTAAATATTTTAATGCGAATGTATGGAGAGACAGTGTATATTCGAATAGTATAAGGGTCATGGGAAATTATATTCTGGGCAGTGGGCACTAAACAAAAAACGCCTGAGGATATCAGGGTTTGTGTGACTACAGTGACGCTGACGAAAAACTATGCCCATACGTCAGTATATATAGCCAGGCCATCAAGTGAGTTTGACATCTTTCACAGTAAAAAACACAGCAACTTGTTCATGATTTGAAATTCAGGAAGGGCCGGGAATTTGTACACGAATACGAATTTGTGTGAGCATTTTTGTAATGTTTTTTTTACCCAAGCAATTCAGCGCCTGTATTAACAAGTGAAGCGCTGGACAGCAGAGACGTCGGCAGCGTCAGAGAGGAGCGTGGGCGAGCGAGCGTGGCAGCCTGCTGAGCTGACCACACGCTCGTGCACAATGGCCATGTGTTTTCAATTATCGCGCCCGCGTCTGGGCACAATAATTGCAAACAGATGGCGGCCGTGCGGGTAACCGCACGGAAAAGGCCATTGTGCACGAGCGTGTGGTCAGCTTTTTGAAGCCCCTTACATAAAGTCTTGCAGAGCAGCGCTTGCGCGCTACTTTAGGCTCAACCTAAAAACACGGGAGCCACAGGAACAGAGGCTACGTAGACCTGGGACCACGGATCCCAGAGAGACAGAAGGTGATACACCAGACGGAAGAGGGGCCTGCGAGTCCAAGGAACCAGAACAGAGAAGCAGACATGACCCCCCGAACCCACAACCAGACCCTAGCGGAGGCTGAAGAGGCAGACAGGAGTGATTTTAGCCTACAGCACCTGGTACTACAAGGTGGCCCCTACGAACCAGGCCGGACGCTCCTCAACTTTTGAGACCAGACGAGATCACGTGCATACAGGCAGGAATGGCTGTAGGTGTCTCAGGCAGTCCCCCATCCAGGCACCAACCAGGCGAAATCAACCCTGTACAACCCCTGAAATCAGACGAGACCAGGCGGTGTCATGGTGGTATGGCTGCAGGCAACCAGATGAGACGGGAGACTGAGGAGGCAAGCCGGAGGGAGAAACACCACCACCAATCAAGCAAAGAAGAGAGCTCCGATGAACAGAAGGCCATGAGAAGGGACGAGGCGGGACTTGCTGAGATCACAAGGAACCAGGAATCACTACCTCCAGCACGACCCCCCTCCCGACCCCCAGTCCGGTCCCTACACTCAAACACTACCCTGCACGACCCCCCAGCACTACCCTAAACCCTAAAACACTACCCTACACTACACAAACACCACAACACTACCCTAAACCCTAAAACACTACCCCCAGCACGACCCTCCCCAGACCTCCAGTCCGGTCCCCACACTCAAACACTACCCTGCACGACCCCCGAGCACTACCCTAAAACCTAAAACACTACCCTACACTACACAAACACCACAACACTACCCTAAACCCTAAAACACTACCCCCAGCACGACCCTCCCCCAACCCCCAGTCCAGTCCCTACCCTCAATCGTTACCCTGCATGATCCCCCAGCACTACCCTAAACCGTAAAACACTACCCTACACTACACAAACACCACAATATTATAATAAATAAGGCATAAAAATAGTATAATAAATAAGGCACCGATCTACCATTCAGCATGCAGCTTGAATAGAATGTTAATAGTAGTCTGGGTAAAGTCCAGTAGTATTCAAATAGTTTGTATTCACTAAATGTTCTGCATTGTAAATGAAGACTATGCGATTACAAATAAGTATGTGCTTAGTAATCTGTTAGTATTCAAGAAGTACCACTCACATATCAGTAGTCTTCATGCACTAGCCTTTCCAAAAAGAACACTATTGAATACTAAAATTGGCATAAAATAGTCTTCAAATGCTATAAAAAGACAGGTTAACCACTAAATGTAGTATTCAACTTCGGTAAGGGTTATCACGAGTCTGGCGGTGCACGGACCGCCAGACTCGCGGGGGCACGGAGGTGGCGTTCTTCCGACTGCCTTATTATGACCAGGGTGGTCGGGCTGCCCTGGGACCACAGCAACCCCAGGGATGGTGGACGGGATAGGATTGTGAAACTAGAGTACTATTGTCGGGAAACGACCTTAACAACGCGGTCAAAACACTGCAGTACATTTAGATCGCTGCTTTTACAACGCAAGTCGTTACCACGACTTGCACTGGAGGGCGCTCTAGACTAAGGAATAGTGTGATTTACTATTCCAACACCTTCCCTACTGTACGTAGGCTGGAGTTGGAATAGTAAATCATACTATTCCTAAGTCCAACGCCCTACAGCGCAAGTCGTGGTAACGACTTGCGTTGTAAAACAGCGATGTAATGTACCGCGATCTAAATGATCGCGTTGTTACATCATACATCCACTATTGTCAGGTAGGTGCTAGCGAGTATTATAACCAAAAGCGAGCAACCTCATTTGAACGCAAAGATTAAAAGGATGTGCAGATACCCTCAGTGGAAATTTCACCGTTCACTTTCAAACTGGATGTTGTAAGTGTTATTTGAACTGCTGCGAGGCTCTCAGAACAAAAATTCCAAGATGGCGGCTGCTGAGAAAATTTTATTTGAAGTTTCAGCTCTAGACTTTTAACATGAAGAGCCGTGTTCAACGGCACTAGGAACACAACACACACTTCAACCGATCTCCTGAGAGGAAAGCAGTGTTCTTGTATTGCTCAGCCTTAGAGTGAAAAAGAAAACTTGATTTTGGAAGTGTCTCTTCAGCACACTTGCTTTTAACGCCATCTGAGCTTGTGCGTTTGAGGAGATTTTCGTGAGCAGTATTCTCAGTTATGAAAACGTACAGCGAGTAGTGTTTCCTGAAGAGAATTTCAAGAGTGTGTTTGCAGAGGTATCGTTATGTGAGTAGGTATTTCTAAAGAAGAATTTAATCTGTTACTTGCTCAGCAGTTTTTTTGTGAGAATTATCTGAACTGTTTTTTCAACAAATGAACTGAGTGCCCAGTCGAAAGGAAAAGGAAAAGTTATATAATACGTTTTAACTTTTACTCAACGCTAGAGATTACTCATAAATGCAATAGAATTCAGCAGACAATTCAACAATCTAAGATGCAAAAGAAGGGAAGCTTGTATACATATATAAAAGCTTGATCTACATTTTATATAGAAATTATATATATAGATAGATAGATATACATTCTTAAAAGACTTCAACTGAATTCAGTATAAGAAAAAAAAGAAGTGAATTCACAGGAAGGCAACATGTGCTTTATTCCATTCACCTTCTCTTCCCAAATATACAACATAGGTGAAAGTCTTCATTCATCTAAATATATCTGTATATATACATAGATAAAGAATAAGAGAGCAGCTATTCCACTGTGAAAACGAGGTAAAATAAGAGTATAGATAAATACAAGGGTAGAGTGTGTAATAAAAAATATAAGATAGAAGCAGGCCAGTGCTTTGATTGTTGTTTGCATATTTTATATTTTGTGACAGTTGCAGTAAACTAAAATCCATTCGCTCCACAGAGAAGGGGTGAAGGTGAGTTACCAGTGAGGAATAGTGAAGAGAAGTAGCGCACCTTCAGTGGCAGTCTCTATTATCTCCCCATCCCCTTCCCCCTCGCTGATGCTAGAAACAAGCCTTTTTGGGTTTCCCAAGCCACAGACAATGAGTTATTGGAGCTGAAAAAAAGGGAACAGAGATTTAATCGCATACCTGGCACAGTTCAATAAATTATTTGTAGAACAAATTGGCCCGAAGCAAAAAGAGGCACAATATTCTACAGAGGTCTCAAAGATGAACTGAAGGAGACTGACCAAAATTTCAGAATTAATAGACTTGGTTCTACAAATTGATCAGTGATTGAATTAACGAAAAAGTGTAAGAAAATGAGATTTCTGCCCCATTCCTCTTCGGTTTGATAGAATAAAGTCTGATGCTACTAAATCCACAGAAACACCTTCAGGAGAAGAACCCTTGTGGTTCACTGACACAACATGGATGTAAAAAATATCGATGTAATAAATATCGAGTGAAAAATATGGACAGCAAAAATATCGACTCCTATACTTAAACAAATAAGTACAAAATAACAACTAAAAAATATCAGTTAAAAATATAGATGTATAAAATATCGACTTTTATATAAATATAAAATAAAATAATATATATTAAACATTGAATATAATTTTAACAAAATAAAATAAATTTAATATACATTTTAATAAAATGTTACAAATAAACTTAATAAAAAAACACACAAACATAAAAATGTATACATATATATTTACTTTGATACAATTAATAAACTATTATTTTTAATTTATGTTAAAAGTTTAAAATAATATAAAAAATAACAATATATCTTAATGATTTAAAATATAAAAAAACAAAAATCTATAATAAATTAAAACAGTAAACTATTAAATAATATTTAAACTTACATTTCACAATGCAGTCAGTGCAAAAGTAGGGTAAGTGTTGGATAGCGGTGGAATTAAATGTACTATTCCAACTCCAGTGAGTGCAACAGTAGGGAAAGTGTTGGATAGCGGAGGGGTAAAAATGACTATTCCCACTCCAGTGAGTGAACAGTAGGGAAAGTGTGGATAGCAGAGGGGTAAAAATTACTATACTCACTCCAGTGAGTGCAACAGTAGGATAAGTGTTGGATAGCGGAGGGATAAAAATTACTATTCCCACTCCAGTGAGTGCAACAGTAGGGAAAGTGCTGGATAGCGGAGGGGTAAAAATTACTATTCCCACTCCAGTGAGTGCAACTGTAGGAAAAGTGTTGGATAGCGGAGGGGTAAAAATTACTATTCCAACTCCAGTGAGTGCAACAGTAGAGAAAGTGTTGGATAGCAGAGAGGCAAAAATTACTATTCCCAATCCAAAGAGTACAACAGTAAGGAAAGTGTTGGATATCGGAGGGGTAAAAATTACTATTCCCACTCCAGTGAGTGCAACAGTAGGATAAGTGTTGGATATCGGAGGGGTAAAAATTACTATTCCCACTCCACTGAATGCAACAGTAGGATAAGTGTTGGATAGCGGAGGGGTAAAAGGTTTTATTCCCACTCCGGTGAGTGCAACAGTAGGGAAAGTGTTGGATATCGGAGGGTAAAAATTACTATTCCCACTGCAGTGAATGCAACAGTAGAGAAAGTGTTGGATAGCGGAGGGGTAGAAATCACTATTCCAACTCCAGTGAGTGCAACAGTAGGGAAAGTGTTGGATAGCGGAGAGGTAAACATTACTATTCCCACTCCAGTGAGTGCAACATTAGGAAAAAGTGTTGGATAGCGGAGAGACAAAAATTACTATTCACACTCAAACAGTTAAAACAAAAATAAAAATATTAAAAATTTAAAATAATCATAAAAATAAGTAAATAATATTTTAAAATTAAAAATCAATATATTAAATACATAAAAAGAAAACATATTACAATATTAATTACATATAACAAAAATCTACAAATAATATATAAAATAAAATAATAAATACATTTATAAAAAATGATTCTTTTAAACTAGAAAATATTTACTGAACCAAAAATGTAATACATAAATGTATTTATTTTATTTCCTACCCTATAACACCACACCAATAACAAAACACTTCAACATTTTTAATTAAATTTACTTCCATAATTAACATAATTAATAATCAATTAAAAAAATATTGTTAATAAAAAAACTAATTAACATTAATTGACTACACACACTATAATATCCACAACACAAACCTAAATCAAACTATAAATTAATAAAACACAATTAAAACTTATTTTTAAATTAAAAACTATTTCTATTAACAGCTAATAATAAAGTAATTAAAATGTATTTAATACCCACCCTTTACCCCTTTAAAAGTAGTAGTAGTAGTAGGTAGTACTTATAAAGCATACTGTGACCAAAAATGGTATCCTGGCGCAAAGTAAAAACGACACACACAAAAATAAACAATTTCCCAAAATAAATATCAAATAATTAACATTAATTAACAACTATATATTAATTGAATACAAATTAATTCCCACCCTTTACTCCTATAAACACCACAACACACACCTAAAGTTAATTACACTATTACCATAATTAATTACCAATTAATTAAAATTAATTAACATCCAATTATTAATTCGTCAATTAAAAATAAATTACTTCCCACCCTTTACACCGATAAACACCACAACACACACCTAAAATTAATTACACAATTACCATATTTAATTGCCAATGAATTAATTAAAATTAATTAACAAACAATTATTAATTCATAAATTAAAAATAAATTACTTCCCAGCCTTTACACCTATAAACACCACAACACATACCTAAAATTAATTACACAATTACCATAATTAATGACCAATTAATTAATTAAAATTAACAACCAATTATTAATTCATAAATTAAAAATACATTTCTTCCCACCCTTTACATCTATAAACACCACAACACACACCTAAAATTAATTACACAATTACCATGACAACCAATTATTAATTAATTAATAATAATTTACTTTACACATTTAACACTATAACATCTTAATTAAACAAATATTAATAAATGAAAAATAATCAAGAAATTTAATATAATTAAATTACTTCCCACCCTATTCCCTATAAACCCACAACCCGCTACGGAACTAGAAATGCAAAATTAAAATCATTTTTTTTATAACTACTAAAAATTTAACACATATTAAAAACACAAACAATTCTTATCCAAAAAACATACAACACATACATATAAAATATATACTAAAATACATAACATTAATAAAAAAACGATATTTTTAACAACTATATTTTTGCAAACGATATTAAACACTTACCTTAAGTCGATATTCTTGACCACGATATTCTTGCTGTCGATGTTTCTGGACCCCGATATTAATGACTCGATATCTGTGCAACTCGACATTTTTTACCTGATATTCTGTCTCTGCACCAACCCATGAAAATTGGATCTATTTGAGGCCCTTTATCAAGAGAAGAAAGAGAGAAACGAAGAGTTGGGAAATTATGTATATATTCCGACCATCCAGGTCATTTAGTTAGAGATTGCGTGAAGAAACACAAGAGTAGTCAACAGTTAAAAGACAAGCCCCATCAGTAGAAGGATTTGCTCTGATAGGTGCAGCCAACAAGTCAACTCCAGTTGTTCAGCAGATTGCCAATACACTTCACTCATCAGCTCCTCATCTTATCTCTTGTACAATCAAGTTGGGAAGATCTGAAGTGAAGGAGATATCTGTGATGAAAGACTCGGGAGCCACTGGGAATTTCTGTGACATCAAATTTGCAAGAAAGCTTGGGATTCGTTTCTTCAACAACAAAAAAACAGAGTCTGTGTGAGCTGTTGATGGTACAAACCTCTCATCTGGTTCCATTACTGATAATACAGAGGCAATTAAGCTCTTAGGTACTGACGGACATCAGAGTTTAAAACATTTTAGTCTCATAGTCACCTCTCAATTTCAATTTATTTTGGTATTGCCTTGGCTCACTGAGCATAGCCCAAAAATTGATTGGGCCAAGGGAACAGTGGAGATGAATTCTGAACATTGCAAGAGACACTGTTTTAATTCAGATTGGGAAGAGTCAAGAGTCTCACCAACTTCTATCTTAGCCAGTCAAACTCAAATTGTCTGTGCATTAGAGTTGCAAGAAATTCCAAAGGAATATGAAAATTTAGCCTCTGTGTTTACTGAAAAAGAAGCAGAGAAGCTGCCCCCACATAGGCTATATGATTGCAAGATCGAATTAGAACCTGGGGCCATTCTGCCTTGTAGTAGAATATATGCACTTACGGAAGTGGAAAATCTTTATTTAAACAAAAACTTGGATCAATATCTGTCCAAAGGATTTATCCGGCCATCTCAGTCTCCAGTTTCTTCACCCCTGTTTTTTATTCCTCTGAAGGATGGAAATCTCAGAACATGTATTGATTATAGGGCTTTAAATCAAGTCACCAAGAAGAACCGGTATCTTTTGACATTAGTTTCAGAGCTACTAGATCAAGTAAAAGGGACAAGAATGTATACTAAGTTAGATTTTCAAAGAGCATATCATCTGGTGAGAATCGCTGAAGGCGACAAGTGGAAAACGGCCTTCAGCACGTGATTTAGATTATTTGAATATCAAGTAATGCCTTATGGATTGTGCAATGCTCGAGCTGCGTTCCAACATTTTGTGAATGATGATGTTCTGAGATAATTTTTGGATCATTTTGCTGTAGTATATATAGATGACATTCTGATCTTTTCAGCTAATTTGGTAGAGTATATCCCCCATATGAGCGCAGCCCTTGAGAAATTATTGGAAAATTACTTATATGTTAAGTTGGAAATATTTGCTTTTCATACAGATTGAGTTAAGTTTTTGGGATTTGTTTTGCCCTTGGAAGGAGTATCAATGGATCTCACCAAGGTAAAAGCAATACAAGATTGGCCATCCCCAAGGAACATCAAAGAAATTCAAAGCTTCATTGGTTTTGCAAATTTTTATAGACGTTTTGTCCCGAATTTCTCAGAAAAAGTCAGCCCACTTACATGTCTATTGAAAAAGGTGTAAAATTTGTCTGGGGTATAGAAACTACTGCTCCTGTGTTATTACATCCAAACCCAGAAGAGCCGTTCTTTGTGAAAGCTGAGTCATCTGACACGGCTGTTGAAGGAATTTTATATCAAAGACATAAAAACACCGGACAACTGCATCCTGTGACTTACCGGTCCAGGAAACTAACGCCTTCACAAATAAATTATTACATCGCTGATAAAGAGTTATTAGCAGTGAAACATGCCTTTCAAGAGTGGAGGCATTATCTGCTAGGGGCAAAGCATGTGGTAACAGTTTTTACTGATCATCGGAATTTGCCATTTTTGAAATCCGCTCAAACTCTCACGCCAAGACAATTATGATAGTCGCTATACCTTGCAGACTTTAATTTTGTATTGCCTTATAAGCCGGGAGTTACCAATGGGAAAGCTGACACCTTGTCCGATCTAAACATTGGAGATAACAACATAATTCCTGAAATGAAGCCAATCATTCCTGAAGAAAGGATAGTATGCATAATTCAGTACTCAGATATTGAAGCAGGAAAAAGAGATTCATTTTCAGAAAAAGAAATGCTGGAATGGGTAATAGAAGGGCCAGAAAGAAAAATCAAGAATGTTATGCCATATTTTCAAAGAACCTTATACTTACCAAATGAAAAATTGCAGAGATTAGCATTACAGCATTGTCATGTCAGTTCCCTTGCAGGGCAGAAATGAATAAAAAAGACGTTGGAATTGGTACAAAGAGAATTTTGGTGGCCAAATCTCAAAACTCAATGAGACAATATGTTTCAACTTGTGAGCTATGCATTAAAGGAAAGGCTTCTAGGCAAGCGTGACAAGGACAGTTAATGCCACTGCACATTGCCCCCTATCCCTGGCACACTATCACTATGGATCTCATAGTAGACTTCCCCTCAAGTCAGGATGTTTGTACAGTCTGGGTGGTGGTAGACACTTATTCAAAAATGAGTCACTTTGTCCCACTAAAATCCATTCCAAAAGCACTGCAGTTGGCACAACTATTTGCACAACCTGCAGTGAGAGCACATGGTATTCCCAAGTTGGTGATGTCAGACCGGGTGTCTCAATTCTTATCTCGTTTTTGGAAGGTCTTATTGAAAAAACTGGGAGTAGAGTCTCGGTTTTCCACCAGTTATCATCTAGAAACTGATGAACAAACTGAGAGGATTAATCAAGAATCGGAACAATATTTACACCTCTCTCTTTTAGATCATGGGGTAGACTGGTCAGAGTTAGTTTGGGCTGCAGAATTCCCTACAATAATGCCGAACACTCTTCTACTGGTTTTTCCCCTTCTATTTAAAATATGGGAAACATCCCAGTATGTTGATAGGAAAAGAAGAAAGTGATGTTCCAGCTGTTGAGACCTTTGTGAAAGAGTTGCAGGACACTTATCAGCGAGCAAAGACCAATTTAGCAAAGGCTAAGGCTTCTTACAAGAAACTGGCATATAAGAAAAGAAGAGGTAATCCAATTTATGTACAGGGAGATAAAGTCAGGGTCTCTACTCTTCATTTACACTTAAAAGGTAACAGAAAGTTTGAACCTCGTTATGTGTGACCTTATTGGTATAAAAAATGATAAATCCAGTAACTGTAAAAGTGAAACTCCCCTCTCGATTAAGAATACACCCAGTATTTCACATATCCCTTCTCAAGAGAAGTCCACCTGATTTGAGAAAAATCATTTCTCCCGATCCAGTCCAGGTCCATTCAGAAGAAGAATTTGAGGTTAAAAGAATTTTGGATGAAAAAAAGGTTAGAGGCAAAATGTTTTATCTCATAGATTGAAAGGGTTTTGGACCAGAGGAGAGATCCTGGGAACCTCTTTCCAGTTTAAATGCCCAAGACTGGTACGAGAATTTCATAAAACATACCCAAACAAACTAAAGAATGGTAGAGAAGGACCCTTGGAGGGAGGTACTGTCAGGTCTGTGCAAGCGAGCATTACAACCAAAAGAGAGCAACCTCATTTGAAGGCAAAGATGAAAAGGATGTGCAAATACCCTCAGTGGAATTTTCACCATTCACGTTCAAACTGGATGTTGTTAATATTATTCAAACTACTGCTAGGCTCACGGAACGATAATTCCAAGATGGCGGCTTCAGAGAAGATTCCATTTGAAGTTGCAGGTCTAGACTTTTAACATGAAGAGCAGTGTTCAACGTCAACACCTGTGCGCTAGGAACGCAACGTGCACTTCAACTAATCTCCTGAGAGGGAAGCAGTGTTCCTGTGTTGGGCAGCCTTTGAGTGAAAAAGAAAACATGATTTTGGAAGTGCCTCTTCTGCGCACTTGCTCTTAACACTATCTGCGCTTGTGCGTTTGAGGAGATTTTCATGAACAGTGTTCTTAGTTATGAGAACGTACAGTGATTAGTGTTTCCTGAAGAGAATTCAAAGAGCGTGTTTGCAGAGGTATCGTTACGTGAGTAGAGCTTTAAGTCTGGAGAAGAATTTCTTCTGTTACTCGCTCAGCAGTTTTTTTTTGCGAGAACTATCTGAACAACAACAAATTAACTGAGTAGCCCGCCAAAAGGAAAAGGACAAAAGAACAACAAGAATTATTCAAATAAAGTTAAATAATAAGTTTGACTCGACACTAGAGATTACTCATAAATGCAAGGAATTCAGCAGACAATTCAACAACCCAAGATACAAAAGAAGGGAAGCTTAAGTATATAAAACCTTGATCTACATTTAATCTAAGAAATAAAATATATATAGAGACTTCTACTGAATTCACTATAAGGAAAAAATAAGTGAATTCACAGGAAGGCATCAAGTGCTTTATTCCAGTCACCTTCTCTTCCCAAATATACGACATAGGTGAAGGTCTTCATTTATCTAAATATATCTATATATATACATACATAAAGAATAAGAGAGCAGCTATTCCACTGTGAAAACAAGGTAAAATAAGAGTATAGATAAAAAATATAAGATAGAAGTAGGCCAGTGCTTTGATTGTTGTTTGCATATTTTATATTTTGTGACAAGTGCAGTAAATTAAAATCCATTCGTTTCGCAGAGAAGAGGTTTTGGCGAGTTACCAGTGAGGAATAGTGAAGAGAATTAGGGCACCTTCAGTGGCAGTCTCTCTTGTCTACCCATCCCTGTGCCCCTTGCTGATGCTAGAAACAAGCCTTTTTGGGTTGTTGCTGGCAGTAGTGTTTGGGATTTTGGCATATTCTTCTGCTCCTGTAGACGTTTTGGCACAGGTACGCGATTTTTGACAACTAGTGAAACTAACATTAACAAAGATATGGAAATCCTAGCAAACAGCAATGTGGTTCACTACTGTGAAGGTAGAACTTTCTCTACCCCAGGGATAACAATAATGCTGGTACTGAAGAAATCGGATTGTGCTGAAGAATACTTCCAGTATTAAAGGCCACAAGAGAGACCCGTAACCCTAGTTGAGACCTGGGTGGGTACAATCTCATACAACAATGTCTCAATGGGAGTCAATGGGGGACTACAATGAAGAAGGAAAATTAATTACTAACCCCGGGCGGAGCTGGCGTAGTGAGACTACGCAAAGGTCAACGGAGTTGGGGGGAAACTCCGTGGAACTCCGCTCCGCCACCCTCTTCCACCCCCCTATAATAAAAAACAGTTAAAGATTCATTTAAAATTAAATAAAAACACACTTACCTGTCCTGCGGCGTCCCTGGGCTGCCCTCCTCCTCCTCACCGTCTCTCTCCTATGTGGGGTACATCTTGAGAGAACTGCGCATGCGCATTTCTCGCAAGACGTCTTGTGAGAAATGTGCATGCGCGCGCATGCGCAGTTCTCTCAAGATGTACCCCACATAGGAGAAAGACGGCGAGGAGGAGGAGGGCAGCCCGGGGACGCCACAGAACAGGTAAGTGTGTTTTTATTTAATTTTAAAATAGTTTGTAACTGTATTTCAGGGAGGGTGGGCTGGCTAACTCCGCTCCGCTGCGGAGTCGGAGTTTTGCCCTATACTCCGCGTTCCCAGCGGAGCGCGGAGTGGGCAAATCTTCGCACGCGGAGCGGAGTATATGCCTAGGGTTATTAATTACACAGCAACACGTAGTCCCAATTTTTTGGTTAAATTATGTTATATTTACAAAAAGAGAAGCATAGATTCATACTTTATATGGATTGTGAAGCAGCATCAACCATGCTTATTTTAGTTGAGTACTAAGTGCAAGGTGAACACACTGTGCTTGTCAAAAAGTGTTTAAACAGCGCACGTGAAACACGTAAAAAATAAAAAACCAGAGCTTTTGGGAACATTTGAAAAGAATATTATGCATGGATATTTACTTTATAATTCAAGCAATGGAAAATCATGGCACAATTAGCAATCCCAATTAGGCTGATACGAGTCAATGGCGTTTCGACCTTCATGACTTGAGGTAATCATCAGGACAATGGGACGCAATGAAGGTGATTGTTGCCTGATGGGGAACAAGATGAGAGTTACCCCTAACAAGGAGTAAACTTAATTCAATGCAGATAAAAGTGGGGTATTTGTTTTAAGGTACCTGAATGAAGTACAAGGCACATGGAAAGGAGGAGAGAAGAGCAAGGGCTACATTAGCCACGGCTAGCATAACTTAGATGAAACAGCCTCCTTAAGAACCAGTAAAAGTGTGGCCAATACACTCACGTGGAACAAAACCGCCAGAGCATGCCTGGAGCTGGGCCCACCCAGTTGGTTACCAGGGAGGAGGGAGGGGGCCACAAGTGCTGTCTTTCAAGATGTAAGCAAATTTGGACCGAAGAAGAGGTAGTTCAAAGGGCTGTAGGAGACAAATCGGAATAACCTGGTCAGAATTTGGTGTGAGGAAGACTCAAGTAAATAAGGTTACATGGATGAGAACTTACGCATAGGTGAATATGGCTTAAGGGAGAAGCAGGTCCGTGCTTGAAAGGTACGCAAAATGCGAAAAGTTAATTTCAGTCTCCAAATGACATGTAATGAATCTGAAATGAATAATAAGCTGTAATGATTATGGGTGTGCACGCTATTAAATTAAATACAGCACTGCCCACGGGTTTCTACTCACCCTGTGGAAATAGAGTAGCTGAGGAATGGAAGAAATGCAGAGTGATGACTGCGTATCTATTAAAGTGGAGCGCACTACAGTGAATGGATTTTTTTTTTTAAGAATTATGAATGAATGCAGAAATTATTTGTGTCTCATGCTGGAGGGGGCACACCATTGAGATGAAGTAGAATTGCAAAATATTGTAATTGCAATTGTATTTGTATAATATATATGATGAGGCATTGAAGTGCTTTATGACGAGCAGCACCCTGCTACGGAACCCAAGGTTAGTGGTTAATACAGTGTTATTTGGTTGATGGTTGTTAGTTATTTATTGGTATTAGTCTTGTATGCTCAAGCAAACCATTACATGCAGTCATTCCAGTTTCTTTAAGGTGGACTAAATTAAAAGGGGTAGTTGCAATCATTAGTGGGGGGTATGTGAACTAATGCACATGGTTGGTTGAGATTAATGGAGGCGTCAGAGGAGATCAGGTATTGTTGGGTTGCGTACGTATGACTTAGAGGAAGCAGGGGAGATTGTGATCTTGTAAGTGAGTTATAGACATTTGCAGAAATACAATAATAGAGAATGCATATGTGAGATCAGAGTAGGCTGTGCTCAGAAAGAGGTGGCATGGCGAGGATGAAAGGAAAGAGTGGGACATTTGAAAGAGAAAAACAAACAAAAAAAAACAAATGAGAGGCGACAATCAGAAGTTTAAATTAAAGATTAGTTGTTCATGCTGAATTTAAGGGATGTAGAGAATACATTTGAGACAATGTGCAGTATGAGGATGAAACTATCTAGAAAGAAACAACATTATTTACTTGCGCAGATTGTGCTACATTAGGTATTTTTGGTTGACACTGGAATAAGAACCGTCTGTCCACTGCTAATCTACTGCTAGTCCACCAATCAAGCCAGGTCAGTTAACAGTGGTGGCTGCCACCTACCAAAAGAGGTAGGGCAGTCAAGACGGGGGGGGGGGTTGGGGGCGATGGGGGGACTTGGGAGGAGAGAAATGAAAATAAAAAATACTTACCTGCCGCTCTACTCCCGCTGATGCTGCCGGCTGCCTCGTTGCTGTTCTCGTCCATCCCGGAAGTAAATGGGCCTCAAAGCACAGGCTGCCCATCATATCCAGACGCTGCTTTCAAGCATGAGCACAGCGCCAGGATTGGTCTGAAAGGCCTCGTTTGCCGCTCAGACAGTGCCTGGGAGCCTGTGCTTTTCTTTAACCCGCTGTGCCACACAGCTGGGTTGGAGAAACATAATTGCGCATGTCTGTTTGGCCGGCCTAGGACGGCCGGACATACTGACATGCGCACTTATAAGTGCACACCACTCCTCCTCCCTGCCATGCCCGGCCCGCCCCACCCAATACTTATTGCGATGTCAGACAGCGATAAATAAAATGATAATAACGTGGTGTTATTATCATTTTATTTATCATCTGCTGGCTTTGGGGTGACGCTCCTCCACCATTACGGAGGATCTGCCCCGGTCAGTTGATCAGCTTAAAGGTTTGAAAGTGAAAAATAATGGCTGTACGCATATGTCTAGAAGTATCAGGAGCTTTAGGCAGCACTCACAGGAAGTAGTAACTTCAAGATCATAGCAGTGTTAGAAACATACTTGGGAAATAATGTAAACATTGAAAAAGAGTTCCTGCAAATGCTGGAGTGGATGTCTTCTGGTGCTCACCCTAACGTTTGACAAGTCCTTCACCAAGAATCAAGAGCTGTACCAGATGCCTGTAACATGCTGAAAGGTACTGGGTTGTAAAGGGCATGGGTACATACATGTAATAGAGTCTGATGGTCAGGTCATTGAAATGTACCAAACAGTGTGATTACATTATAATAAGCTCTCATGAGAGAAATGCTGACTGACAATGCATTAAGATACCTGGTCGTAACACTACGGTCCTAATGCCAATTCAGACACATAAAAAAAAAAATTGTAATACTGCTTCATTGATCCAATGAATCAAAGAAAATATCAGCTGATAAAATAGAAGTCGTTCCATAATCACAATGTAGAAAGCACTCTTTTGGATTTAGGGCAACAAATCATTCAAAGGTACTTCTGGGCTAATTTCCTTTAATACCATTAAGATTAACCTTCGGTTTTAAAAATGTTCCGAAGTGATAGGCACAGTACAAACTGGAAGGTAAGTACGACTTGAGAGTAGCATAGGAAGTGCCAATATACCGAAGGCTGGTAATGAAAGAGGGAGAATGGCTGGAAGAAAACCAACAAATACAACCTGTAGACAGCAATCCCATTTAATTACACTGCCTACTAAAAGTGAGTCATTAAGTGCAACATATGACAACATTACAGTGTTAATGTGGAAAAAAGGTATTAGGTTGGACGTTGGCTTGTGGTTCAAGTATGTAAATATGTGTTTGTTTATGGCCTGGAACTGGAAGATGCTGCTCCTCTGTGTTATTTGATTGTTGATGGAAGCTACTTCATTCAACTCTTTTTTAAAAGGGCAGAGCTCAGTCTAACAATGGCCTCCATGAGTAGCACTTAGTGAGGGAAAAAAGAGGGGTCTCTCCAAGCAACATTTTGAAAATGGTGAACTATGTGATCTGGATTTACCTTTGGTAGATGTAAGGTGGGAAATGTAATCCATAAAAACTCAAACCTCAAGATTAAACAAAGAAACTCTACACAGACCCATTGACAACAAAGTGATGGCGGGATCAGGAGCTCTTTCTCTCGGAGTTGATCCACCAGCACGCTGCCGTGCAGTGCAGGGTGCCATGGAGTCCTTTGCTCAGCGGTGGCTCCTCCGCTAAGGCGGAGGAGCGTCGCCCCACTGACAATAATAACGTTACGTTATTATCTTTTTATTTTCAGTACGGAGCCCGAGCCCTATCCTGAGGGTGGGATAGGGCTTGGCCCTCCTCACAAGGAGGAGGAGTGGCTGCTGCACCATAAGTGCGCATGACGGTTTGGCCAAACCGTCAAGCGCACTTGGCATATTCTCCACCCAGCTGTATTGCAAAGCCGGGAGGAGAACATGCACAGGCTCCCACTCGCTGTATGAGCGCTGAACCAGGGCACTCAGACCAATCACAATGCTGCAGTCATGCTTATGATAGCAGCGTTGTGATTGGCTAGTGGAGTCGGGAGCCTGTGTGCTTCCTGCTTCCTGGAGACTATAGAAGAGGACAAAGAAGAGGCGGCGGCCGGCAGGTAAGTGAGCTTTTCTTTTCTTTATTTTTTTTTTGTGTGTAATTCCCCCACCCACATGCCCCACCACTACATTTCCCTAGTGGCCGCTTCTGCATTTGCTCCCATCTAGGTTGCTGCCTTGAAGCCTGGATGTGATGGGTGAGAGATAGAGGACTGCTCGCAACTACTTCTCATCATGCTGCAAGTGGCTAAAATGCGAGCATCTGATTGCCAGCCAAAGCACTTACCTCCATGACAGGCCACATGCTATGGTTTCAGCCTCATTGTCTGAGTCGACATGGCATTTTATGATCTTTTATGATCTGGACTGCGCGGAGGCAGTTCACTCTGTGACTGTAAGTGTGAGTTGACCCGCCTGCAAGCGATCTGAGCTAATTTGTGTTGTTTAAGAGATATTCATCTGTAGCCAGGAGCGGCCACTAGGGAAATGTAGTGGTGGGTCAGGGGGGGAATTACAAAAAAAATAAAATTAAAGAAAAGAAAAGCTCACTTAACTGCCAGTCGCCACCTCTCCTCCATCCTCTTCTGTAGTCTCCAGGAAGCAAGAAGCACACAGGTTCCCAGACTCCCCTAGTCAATCACGACGCTGCTTTCACCAGCTAGACAGCAGCATCATGATTAGTCTAAGCGCCCAGGTTCAGAGCTCAGACAAGGAGTGGGAACTTGTGCATGTTCTCCACCTGGCCTTGCAATACGGCTGGTTGGAGAACATGCTAAGTGCGCATGACAGTTTGGCTGGCCCAAGGCAGCAACCACTCCTCTTCCTTGTGAGGGCAGCCAAGCCCGCCCTAACCTGGCTCGAGCTCCATACAATAAAATGATAATAATGTAAAGTTATCAATGTTGCATTATTATCAGTTTATTTTTCCTTTGCACTCAGTGAGGTGACGCTCCTCCTCCTTAGCGGAGGAGCCGCCGCTGTCTGTCGCTCACGTTGTGCTGAGCCTCCCAGCTAATCAGGTATCAATTCAAACTAAAAGCAGCTCTGACAAATAAAAAAATCAAAACAATGCTAGGAAAGTATCACGCCATGCCCTGATAAATTTATTGTTTGTGGGAAAAGACACATAAAACAGACTGGTGATAAGGCCTAAGGATCCTTCATCTGCCCAGGCTTGGGAGAATCCATGGGATCTCAGGATGGAGGCAGAGAGGGATCAAAGTATGGCTCAGTCACATGGTGTCTGGCTGTGTATGGCTCACCTCAGTTCTGTAAATACTGGGACAAGGAAGTGTTATGAAGATTACGGTAGATAATTGCATGTTCTATGCTAGATGTGAATAGAAGACAGCTGGGAGAGCTGAATTTTCCGCCTTTTCTACGACCTTTTAACGAGAGAAACATTGTCATATAGCAAGTAGATGATCAATATGTATGTTGAAGTTTCTTATAATTTTGCCTTCATTGTTCTTTAGAATAGCCTTGACTAACAGGAAGAAGAAAAGGATATGCTAGAGAAAGCCAGCCTGTTTTCAGCAAAGCATTTTCATAATTCTCGTGTAACTGTGTTTTTCTGTGTCATTCTGGCTCAGAAAAAAACACTCTGTGACATTTTCATGATTTACAATGTAAGGAATGTGATATTAATTTTATTTGAAAATATGCATACAGAGAACATAGGTAGAGCTTTAATATTTGTTATAAGCTTCTGTTGTTGTAAGGAATATACTGCAGTTTAGATACCAACTTTCCATTGTAGCACTCCAATCAGGTAATTACTATTGGAGGGGAGTCAAAATACCATACTTCACATCAAAATATTAAAAGTCACAGTTGTTTATTACAGCATGGTATAATCCTTTACAAAATATATCAACATTCTAACATTCAGGGGGTGATTACGAGTTTGGCGGTCCATTGGACTGCTGAACCGGTGGTGGCGGTCCACGAATCCCCAGACTAGCGGTCCGCCCTGCCGTACTCTGAGTTTGGTGGTTTGACCACCACTGGACCACTGCAGCTGCCGGGGATCCTGGATCCCGTGGCTGTGGCGCAGGGGTCAGGCTGAATAAAATGCTGGCAGTGCCACTGCAGCACCGTCGAGCATATTACGAGTTGCCTCACCGCCAGTCTTTCCATGGTGGTGAGCCCGTCATAGAAAGGCTGGCAGTGAGGAAACAAAGGGGGCCCTAACAGGCCCCCTGCTGCTCCAGGGCCTGGGGTGGATGCAGGTGGGCACATGTTGTGCCCCCCTGCATTGTGCACCCCAGTTTCTGCATGGTGTGGCATGCTCCACATGGTGCATGCCGCATCATGCAGGAATGTGCTGCAGTGGTTTCACAACTGTGCCTGTCTGAGGCTCACCAATGGGCCTTTAGACAGGCACTGCAGTGACACTGCCTCAGCATCGCCCGCCTGCCAAGGATTACAATCGTAACCTGGCAGACGGTGTGAGTACGGCTTTGATGGTCCTCCTGCGGGGCGCTAGCTTGGCGGCCCGCAGGAGGACTGCCAAAGTCGTAATCAGCCGCTCAGTATACTCATGTATCCCTTAAATGATTACATTTCAAAAAGTTAAATGCACATCAAGATGAGTCTTTTATATAACCAACTGCCAACACATGTTTTGCAGTGTTTACTCTACCGCTCTTCAGGGCTATAAACTGAAATTTCTCACAACTTTGTTCAAGGATCTCTAATATGTACTCTCAAAACCTTTGTTACTGGATTTCTTTTCAAGGGTTGCACATCTGTGTTATGGCATTCTGTACCCTTTTAAAATATTATGCACTTTAATTTGTATTTCCATGTTGCTAAGTATTTTCTATTCTCATTCATTTACGATTCTCCATGAATAGTGAACAGTAATTCACAAAGCCCCTGAGCTACTTGATACTTTATTAGTGATTTAACACATCTTGTCACCACAAGGCAAACAATCCACACCTCAAAAGTCCAAAGAGATTCCTGGTCTCAGAGTAGGTACTCGCGGTGCATTCTCGCATCTGCCTTCAGTCAAGGCAAACTTTCCTGTTTCACTCATTTTACATGTTTCATCTAGGACTTTGGTAGATTCCATTTCACTTGCAGTAACATGTCGTAGGGGAGGCCATCATTTTTGTGTTGTTTCTTAATTATTTCTTTTGTGTATTTATATGGATCACCTTCACAAATTCAACCCAGTAGCATATGTTGATAATTTCCTCTCTCTATGAGGTGCTTTGCCTGTTTTTGTAATAAACAATATCTATTTGGAAGTCTATGGGTTTAAACCTACAGCCTTTTACATGGTGTACTTTCAGTGGTCATTCTTCTGCAAATGTTGAGTGATTTTGAGGCCAGATACAGGGAGCAAGTTAGGCTCACTGAACAAAGTACTGTAAATCCTGGTTTGAGGAGTGTAGCGAAATCCCGCGTTGAGGATCTGTTATGCAGCAGCAGTTCCAAGGAGCTGCGGGGCTGTGATGCAGAGTCCTGCGTCATTGAGGATGCCATCTACGAGGGGCTTGCGATGTGAATTCTTGCGTCGAAGATGGGTTGTACACCTGTGGTTCCAGAGAAGCTGTGGTGCTCCATTGGGAAGTCCTTCTTCATCGCTGAGGGTGCCATCAACGAGGGGCTTGCGATGTGAAGGTGTGCATCAAGGATACATCTTGCAGCGGTTGTTCAGAGGAGACTACAGGCTCCGATGTGAGGTCCGGCATCGGGGATGAGTTGTGCTGCTGCAGTTCCGAAGCGGAGCTGCAAGAAGATGCATCGCGATGTGTCTGCTCTGCCCACAAGACCACAGCTGGGCTGGCGGAGCACCTTCAGGCCCACTTCTGAGGGTCCAGGACTGGGGTGGCACCACGTGGGGATAAGACTCACAGCAGACAGAGTCCAGGTGCTGGGTTCAAAGTGGTTGGAGACTTTCCTGTGTGTGAGACTCTGATGAGGAGGCAACCCAACTAGCACTTAGAGTCACTCCGGTGGTCCTGGGTTCAAGATGCAGGTCCAGTCCTTCTTACTCAGGCAGCAGGGCAGCAGTGTAGTAGTCCTTCTTGCAGAGCAGCACAGCAGTCCTTCTGATTTTTCCACAGTTCCAGTGAAGGAAGTGACCCGAATAGGGTCACCCGGGTCACCTGTGACCACCTCTCGGCCTTCCAAACCAAATGAAGAGTCGGTCAGACAGTAAAGAATACAAACCAAAGTTATTTATTAGTATTGCGCTGCAGCGGAGCCCCGTCTGACCAGCCTCATGAGATAGCTGCCGAGGGACTGACTCCTCCCAACATAACATCAGATATTATACATTTCCAATTCCCAAAGAACACGCCCAGGCTGGAAAATTCCAGTCCAGGCAACAGCGAACAAAGGAGGCACAGAAGGATGAGCTATGGTCCTGGGACCGGGTACATGCTATCTCCACTTCAAGGTTACTCTGCCCGCACCCGTCATTATAGAAGATGGGAACGAGCCTATCTAGCAGCAAAGGTATGCCATAATAGAGAGTACATTCATTAGTGCAGCAAAACTCAGCCTTGGAGAAATATCAATTAAGGAGACATCGAGGCAGTTTTCTGCTGAGGCAAGCAATGTGAGACAGAAACTCAGCTTCGATCATGGAACAAAATGGCGGATACTAATAAAATGGTGCCATGAATGCTAACTTAATACAGAACGAAGTATGAGCAACAAGGCAATTACATTTCCAATTCTAACACCAGGGGTGTACTGAAGATTTGGGTCTGAGGGGCCAATATTTATACCTGGTGCCTACTTTTAAGAAGGAGAAGGTTCTAGAGGGTTCCACCCCAGGAATGCTAGGAATTTCCTACCTCAAGCTGGGGCCACAAAAGATTAGTGTCAAACCTTTTCTGAGTGTGCTCAACCAGAGCCTTTGTGATGTGCAAGTGTTGTAGGTAACTGCTCCTCCCCCTCAACATGTCAAAGGTGGCCCAACCTCCAAACACCTATCTCCCCTTTGTCTCACTCTCTGGGAGTAATACACAAAGACCAACTGCCAGCTACACCTAGTCATGTGACCCAGGATGCAGGCTGCAGGCACCAAATGGTTAGGACAAGAAAATGCCAACTTTCTAAGAGTGGGAGTTTTAGAAGTGTACTTAAAATCTGACTTTACCATTAAAGAGGGCTTTACATTACAATTCTTCAGATACCAAGTTCTACATTCATACCTCCTCCCAATTGAAAGTCATCATTTAATAAATGTAATACGTTAACCCAAAGGTATCCTATGGGAGAGGAAGACTTTGCGGTAGTGAAAAACCAATCTACGGGTATTTCGCTACCAGGACAACTAAGACTAAAATGCAGATGTCCACTTTTTTAAATACACTGCACCATGCCCTCTGGGCTATTTAGTGCCTATCTTAGGGGTGACTTATATGTATTTAAAAGAAAGGCTTAGGCCTGCCAAAAGGTTTATTTTGCCAGGTCAAAATGCCAGTTTAACTTTGCGCACAGAGGCTGCTATAGCAGGCCTGAGACATGTTCAAAGGGCTATTTAAGTGGGTGACCCAATCAGTGCTGCAGACCCACTAGTAGCATTTAATTTTCAGGCCCTGGTACATGTTTCATCACTTTACTATGGACTTACAAGTAAATTAAATGTGCCAATGGGATGTACGCCAATGTCACAATGTTTAAAGGAGAGAGCACTTTAGCACTGGTGTAGGAAAGTAGGATCTGCTTCTTATGGTTACCCCCACTTTTTGCTTGATGTTACACTGTTTTTTGATTAGTCTGACTAGGATCCTGCTAATCAGGACCCCAGTCTATGTGCCTTCTCCCTAAAATGTATTGACATGCACTTAGGTACACTCCAGATTGGATATTCGGGTACCCGTATAAGTCCCTAGTATATGGTACACATGTACCTAGGGCATAGGTACCCCAGAGGCCTCCCATTGGGTGAAGCATGTATTATGCCACCCATGAGAGACCATGCAAAATGGAACTACAGGTCTGCCATTGCAGCCTGTGTAAGCTGGTGCATGCACCACTTATGATAGATATAGGTTTACTATATCTACAGGTCACTACACTTAAAACCTATAAGTCACCCCTATTGCAGGCCTTGACAATCCTGAAGGCAGGGTGCTGGGTTTTACGTGAGAGGGTGCCCCTGCATGAGCAGAGCCCCTCTGCAGCCTTCGGAGACCATTCTCCCGGGTTGTCTGTGACACGGCCGGACATATAGGTAGAGGTGCATTATAACCTCGCGGTAAATGCTATCTCGAAAACGGCTGGAAAAAAACATGCCGTGTTTGGTATCAAACACCTTGGAATCATACCTCCACACCGGTAACCGGTGTAGGAGATATGATTCCACCCCTCAGAAGCAAGCTTCGTGGGTCCCTGGTTTTCCGGTTCCAGCCTTATCGACCCGGACAGCACAAAATGGATGATGCCGACCAGAGACACATTTATGCACTCCTGCTGCTGAGCCAAGCTCGAGCGGAGGAAGGCAGCACAATAGGCATCCTGTCACAGGGAGGTGTGACCACCTCCCAGACAGGATTTAGTGTATTGGAACTGGGTGGGTCCACTGCCAAAATGCCTGAAAGTCTGCACGAGGGGCACATTTGGTGTCCCTGTGCATAGTCCAGCTCAAACCAGTTCTGGGAGCCGTTGGCTCCTGCTCTGGCGTGAAACTGGACAAAGGACATGGGTGTAACCACCCCCCTGAAATGACCCTCCCCTAGGAGGGTCCCCTGAATCTGTCCAACCCTCTCCCGTGGGTACAAAAGGGCTTACCTGGCTGTAGGACCTTAGATTCGATGTGGACAAGATTCTGAACAAGAAACCACTGACCTTCGACCGTCGGGACACTCTGGACTTTGCTGGACTTCGACTGGGCCCGACTTCGTCTCCCTCTCCGTCCAAAGCATCGTATGTGCCCGTGCACCATACATGCTCCGTGCAGGACCTGTGGAGCATCAAGGACAACTGAAGTATCTCCCTTGGGGTGAAGGAGTCACTCCCCTGCATTCGCAGGCACTGTAACGCAACTGACTGGTCTGCTGATCCTGAGCTCCTGCGGACTCCGAAGGCTCCAGCAACACAGTTTGAGGCCAGTATCCCTTGTGGGGACCGCATAACCCGAACCCCTGTGCACCGTGTACTTTTGCAATTGCATATGCTTGTTGGCGTTCCTCAAATTCGTGCATTGGGCTGTTGATAGCCCCAACCTCTGCGCACATTTCGTACCAAGGACTTTGGCCTCCTTGCACTCTGTGCCCTGCAAGCTGTTGTTTGGTGAAACTGCTAGAGGTCCCCTTGTGACTCCTGTGCCTTCGGCCTGTGGGTCCACTTGAGGGACAATCCTGATTTCCTTGGGCTCCCCTGGATGCTCCAGGCCTGCCCTGACTCCCCTTGCTGTAGTGAGTCCTCTGGTCTTTACTGAGCCAGACCGTAACCTTTCTTGACCTTCTTCGTGAGTTGCCGTTGCCAAGGCTTGTTGGTGCCCCTGCTGCACACCAACCCCTCAGCACTCGACATCCTTCGTGGGACAGTTTGTATACGGCTCCTGGTCATCCTCGACGTCTCCTGGCCCCTGCAGCTTAGAGTCAAGATCTCCTTCTTCGCACCTGAAGCACATCGATGGGCATTCGTCTACCGAGCCCCTGGTCACTCCTGAGTGACCCAGACTCTGTCCCCTCTGCTTTCAGGTTCCTTCCATCAAGAATCCACCAGCGGATTCCACGGGACACTTTTCTTCTTTCCAGCAGTGGCATTTCCTTGAAGACTCCCATTGAGAACGACGGCGGTTTCCAATGCCACTTCAGACCTATGCAGCCGGCTTCCCTGGGATAGGTAACTCTGGTACTTCGGTATCCATGGGTGGGGTGGCTCTCCAACCTTCTATGTTCCAAAGGGTTTTCTTGTAATCCACTGTGAAGGGTCCTTTAACTTTAAAATTGCAACCGCGACTCTCCCATTGAATTGTACGTAGCACGCGGTCGTGTTCTCACACTGCGCTCTTCCTCCGTGGGGTCCCTACTCACTCACCTTGGGTGGTTCCTTGGGGTCCCAGCAATTCTACACATTCTAGACATTGTCTTGACTCGAGTCGTATACTATTTTAGTATAGGGTTTGGTCTCCCCCGGGAGCCCACTGTGTATTAGTGCTGCTTACGATTGTTTCTGTGCTATAGTATTGTGTGCTTTGTGTTTATCTGCGTGTAGCAGATACTGTGAGGTATTTAAGGTGTTATAATAATAAATATACATTCTTATAACTACTGTGTGGTTCTCCTTTCATTTAACCAATACAATAAGATTGCACTCTGGTAAAACAAGCTGCTTAACATTCCTTCAAGACTAAGCCTGAAGGCTGCTCTCCACAGCTACCACTTGGATTGCTTTTGAAGGTTATCTTTGACCTCTTAAATCACCATAAGGGTTGTTTGGGCTGGTGCAAGGTGCCCACCTTAATTAGTGGACATCATATACCAGGGCAACTTCTCACAACTGGTTAGCAGTGGTAAAGTGTGCAGAGTCCTAAGGCCAGCAAATACGAAATCAGCAAAAATAGGAGGATGTAAGGCAAAGGTTGGGGTAAAACCACATCAAGGATGTCAGGTCCAACAGCGATCATGAGAATTATCTTTCTGCAGTTTTGTTTATTTGACAAGTTCATTTTATGGTTTCCAGCTTGAATTGTGAGATGGTCAAATGGGCAGGTACATAAACTCTTGTGCCCTTTGAGCTGCTGTCCCATTTAGGGAACATTTCTTTCGTTTAGTGATCATGTTATTTTACAGTATCGTTTCATGCCATCCAGAGACCTTCTTAAGAGAAGAAGGGTTACTACTCCTCCCACCCTTATGATGTCTTAAACCTGTAAAAATGCCAGAAGGCTCTTCTTGAACGGGTTGAAAAGCTGTCAAAGGAATGTGCATCTCTAAAAGATAAAGATGCATCTAGAGAGCTGTTTTGGGATACCAGTTCTGGAATATGAAGGATGGCCTAGATAACAACTGAGATACAGTAGTAGACCAGTGAGTAGATTCCTGGTCTTTAGCAACAAGAGTGCTATAGGTGAGGACTAAACCGCTTTGCTAGAGTTTTTGCAGGTCTTAACATTGGAACAGCAAGGGATGCTTAGGTCAGAAGTGATAGACACTGGCTGAGTGGGTCAAGGTGTGCGATGTGTGGCTGAGAGCACAGTGGATCTTGCCTTTTCTGACAATGTTATAGGTGTGTTTGGGCATTATTAGAGCTATGTGTTTTGAAGATAGGTGTGTGGGAGATGAGATAAGGACAGGAAAGACATGAAATATAAAGCAGTAAGATTCAGGTTGGAGATGGAGTGCAAGGAAGAGGAAATACACAGGGAAGGAAGAGAGGGGTACCAAGGAGGAAAAGAGAGAGGTGAATGGGAGATGCAGTTATGTATTTATTATGGAGGTTTTATATTCTGGAATATTTGTAAATTTATACTGCGGATAGTAAACAATAACAGCTGAATTGTTGGAAAGGGAAGTTAGTACCCAGTCAAGAAAAGTGGGTAATGATGTTCAATATTCTCAGCACACCACTGTGAGAACTTGGGTTGTTGTTTCAGGGGGGCAAAGCCCTACTCTATTAACAGCCACAATCCCTGTCAGGGTGAACCACAAAAAGTCACTGAATTAACCTGTACTTAGCCCTCTGGTAGCTTGGCACAAAAACAGTTAGGGTTAACTTAGAGGCAATATGTAAAGTATTTATGCAGTATTAAAGTGAAAACACAACAGAAGAAAAATCCCACACTAATTTAGTAAAAATAGAGTAAATTATAATGAAGTATTTGACACCAAAATGAGAAAAATCCAATCAGTAGAGCCAGAATTATGTTTTTTTAAATTTTAACGTGATAAATGCACCTGAAAGATCAAAGCACAAACCGCGGACATCTATTCGCGCGAGACCGGGGCATTGTCAAAAGTTATGGCCAACCTTGCTGTAGCACTGTTCAGATACATGAAGTAGATTGGGCCTGGTCTCCGCTTTCCTTAGGACTTAGAAGGTAATTTGAAGAAAAATGTCTGAGAAGGTAAAGTTCAGTGGAGCATGGCAGCCGGCGGTGTCCGAAGAGGAAGTGTCACCGTCAGAGAGTTGCTGGACAAAGGCGCTGTGAAGATTTCTACATTCATACTGAGTCTCTTTCATGGAAGTCAGAAATCTTCAGTGGGACGAAGCTGCAGTCTGTAACCGTTGAGGCCTCCTTGAAACCGGATACACCTTCTGCGAAGACCGCTGAACAGGATTTGGTGCTGCAGCGAAGAACGTAGTGGGAGCTTCCACAAAGTCAGGTCAACCAGTGATGCACCTTGGGCAGATCAGTGAGCAGGTAGGTCCTGGTCTACTCTGGGTTCTCAGAACACTTTTTGGTAGAAAATCTTTTAATCCCAAGTTTTGGATTTGGCCTATCTGGACACCTTTAGCACTGCTTCAAATGGTCCAGCACAGGAGGGGCACCACTTGGAGGGTCAGAACTCACTCAGGATGGGTTCAGGTGTGGGTTCAAGATGTTTGGAGCCTTTTCTGTCTTTGTGGCTCTGATCAGGAGGCCAGCCCACTAGCCCTTAGAGTCACTTTGGAAGTTGTGGGTTCAAGCAGGAAAGAAGGTCTCAAGCAGCAGACGAGTCCTCTGATGGCACAGGACAGTCTGCAGGCAGCAGGGCTGTCTTCTTAGTGCAGCAGGGCAGTCCTCTGAAGTACACAGCAGGCCATAGGCAGCAGGGCAGTCCTCTGAGAGTCCTTCTGCAGGTCCAGAAGTGAGGTGAAGTGTGGGTCTAAGAGCCCTATTTTATACCTGGCACCGACTTTGAAGTGGAAGAAACTTCTGGAGTTTTCACCAACAGAAGTGTATGCAATTTCCTGCCTCTCTGCCCTGGTCCCAATCTGTCTGCAGCCACAATAGGCTACTGTGAAATTCTTTATGTGTGAGCTGAGGCAGTGTCTTTGAAGTACTAGTATGGCAGTGCACAGCCCCGCCCCCGATCCTCCCTTAGATGGCCTGCTTGACCTAGCATCCTTGGCGTGGTTCCCATAACTTTTTGCCTTTAGACCTCCTGTTTTTGCTGACTTCGTTTTTACTGGTGTTAGGGCTTGGGTACTTTACCACTGCTAACCAGTGCTGAGGTGCATGTGCATTCTACTTTAAACATGCTAACATTGGCTTACCACAATTGGCATATTTAATTTACTTATAATTCTCTAGTAAAGTGCACTAAATATTCCCAGGACCTGTAAATTAAATGCTACTATTGACACTGCAGCACGTATTGTGCCACCCACTTAAGTAGCCCTTTAAACATGTCTCAGGACTGCCATTGCAAAGCCGGAGTGTGCAGTTTTAAACTTCCACGTTGACCTGGCAAGTTTACCCTCTTGCCAGGCACAAACTTTCCATTTTAATACATATAAGTCACCGCTAAAGTGGGCCCTCAACAGCCCAAGGGAAGAGTGCAGTATATTTAAAAAGTAGCACATGTACTTTTAAGTGTTTTACATGTCCTGGTATTGAAAAACTCTTAAATTCGTTTTTCACTACTGCAAGGTCTATCTCTCCCATAGGATAACATTGGGATTACCTTTTCACATTTTATGAGTGTAATTTCCATTTGGCTAGACATGGGACTCCCAAGTTTGGTGTCTCAGGAATCACAAAATATTTATTTTATCTATTTATTATTTAGGATTTGAATAGCACAGCAGCCACTCAATGAGTGCCCCGGCATTTAGCATAGTCACCAGAGTAATCTTTATTCCATGATTAATAAAACTCTTTAAAATATAAGGTAAAAAACATTAATACTTAACATATCTCAGTGTATTAAGCACTGGGTACGGGCTGGGATCAAAGGTATACTAGCAGCATCTAAATTTAGTAGAAATAAATAATACCAAAACAGTGACATAGAGAAGGAAACAGAATCTTGACGTCTTAGATTAGCGGAGTTAGGAACTGACTCAGTGTGTTAAGTAGAAGGAGGAGAAAGAGAAGGAGGAGCCAGATCCACCATGGCTGCTCGGAGCTTCTGCTCCGTTGAAGCCCCGCGTTTAACAACCACGCGCGGTGCTTAAACTCCTCTTAACCAGTTGATTGAGCCATCTCCTGACATCGGAAGTTTGGGTGCGTCTGCCGTACTGGCAGCCGTTCCACCCGGACGCTGCAACGCTGGGATATCAGCAAAAGTCTCGCCCGGCGATATTGCCTCAAGATGGCGCCTGTGATGGAACAGACCCGCGTTTAGTAGTATCTGAGCAGAGACTGCATCATGGGGAGCCGTTCCATGGAACCTGTTCCTGATTAGCGGCGGAATCGGGGGCTCCACTACCCGCTTCCCCGGTGGACGCACGCAGCTGAAATTGACCAGCTACACAGTAGGCACAGCCCTGAACATTGGACCTACTCACAACACGATCCTGACATATGGCGAGCCTCCATCCGCCCGTGTCCCCTGGTGTGGCCCGTCTGCTTCGTGTGAAAAGCAACCCTCGGCCGCAGCGGACAGGCCGGATAGCTTGCTCGCAGCCCAGAGGCACTTGTTGCCGAAGATCGAGGTGAGCGCCCCCCCCTCCCTCCTGCATGAGGCAAAATGGCGGCTCCTACCGCGCTGCCCACCGTAATGGGAGATGTGTCCCAGTGCGCTTACAGGGTCGGCGCTACGCCTCGAGCGCCTTGGGACGCCGGGGAGATCCAGTGTCCTTTTTAATTAACTAATGGGAGTCTGGCCCATCCCTCCCTGTAAAGTTCTGTCATTCTCGGCACACTCACGGTGTGGATAAGGGTCCCAGGATGCCTGACCCCAACATGGCCGACAATGATGACTCTTTTTCCCCCCTTGCTGAACTTTTACTTTCTCAACCCGTCCAGGACTGGGACTGACCTCAAGAGGACGTCTGGAATTCTTTCGGACCATGGCTCCCCCCCACCCCCCGCACTATTCTGACAATCCCTGAGTACACATGACCTCTATCTTGTCAGCAGAGTCCGAGCATTATGTCCGACGCCCAGTGGAGCTGCTCTGTTCAGCTAATGAGGAGATTGGCCTTGGTTCACCCCCTGACCGTCACCTGCCCAGCCGGACCTTGGGCACAGTTTCTCCCCTTCTCCCTGTCTCGCCCACCCCTCCCCTCATTGTCTCACAGTGTGGCCCATCCCTCCCTGTAAAGTTTTGTCGTTCTCTGCACACTCACGGTGTGGATAAGGGTCCCAGGATGCCTGACCCCAACATGGACGACAATGGTGACTCTTTTTCCCCCTTGCTGAACTTTTACTTTCTCAACCCTTCCAGGACTGGGACTGACCTCAAGAGGACGTCTGGAATTCTTTCGGACCATGGCTCCCCCCGCACTATTCTGACAATCCCTGAGTACACATGCCCTCTATCCTGTCAGCGGAGTCCGAGCATTATGTCCGACGCCCGGTGGAGCTGCTCTGTTCAGCTAATGAGGAGATTGGCCTTGGTTCACCCCTGACCGTCACCTGCCCAGCCGGACCTTGGGCACAGTTTCTCCCCTTCTCCCTGTCTCGCCCACCCTCCCCTCATCGTATTTCTGCCGTTCTGCTTTTTCCTTGTCTCCTCTCTATCCAACTTCCTTACCGATGCCCGTTGGAGCCTCCTTGAGAGCTATTGGGGAGACTGGCTTTGGATTACCTCCCTGGCCATCACCTACCCATGCGGTCTTTGGGATGACTTTCCCTCTGTCTCTTATTCCGTCTTCCCCCTCGTCCTCTCCCTTCTAACCCCCCTCTCACCCTTCTCTCTCTACTTGTCTCTCCTTCTCTCCCGTTAATGTGTCTCATACATTTGATGTAACTTGTAATTGTTATTATTGTTGTAACTTTGTTGACCTTATGTAAAGCGCTCTGATACCTACGGGTCTAGCCAGCGCTATATAAAACTGTTTAAATAAAATAAAATAAATAAGTACTGGATAAGGTGCTAATATCAGAGGTGTGCTAGCAGCATCTGAATTAAGTTGAAGTAAAAAAGTACACAGACAGTGACACGGAGAGAGACAAAAACATCTAGACGTCTTAGATCTGCGGAGCTTGGGTCACTTTAGAGCAGTTCATTATGAGCTGACCAAGTGTCTCAGATGAGCTGAACGAGTGTCTCAGACTAACATAGCTGCCCGATCTTTAGACGTTACGTCCTTTAGTCTCTGTTTCATAATATTAACATATTTGCCAAATGTTGCCAAGTCCACCGGCTCTGTCATGCTGAACACCAAGTTTACTGCCTCGTAGCAAGTTCAGGCACAGTGAGCAATAAAAAGTGGTTTCAACACTCTGTGGCACGATGTAAGAAGTGCAGGGCAGCAAGAAAGCAGGTTGTTACAGAATTCGTTTTTATAGTGGCAGAGTCTGCGGTTTTCAGTTGCCCTGAGTGATCGCCATCTTGGGTAAAGATCTTTTTTGTAGGCCCATTAGCCTGGCAAAAGGATTTCTTTTAGGCAGCCTTTACGGAGTGCACTTGTCAGATATGGTTGTACGCTGGAATACGACCACTCCACAGCTAGCAAAGCACTCAAGTTTTTGAGCTTATTCATGTCACTTTCCTCGGATAGCCTTCTAGATTGTTTTTTCAAGGCATGTTTGAGCATGGCATAGAAGAGCTGTGGGTTGTTTAACATCTCTTGGTCAATTTGAAGGGTGTCAATAGCAAGTTGTAGGTGTTGTGACCAAGGATTCCCCCTTTGGTTGAATATGGGCCGGAGGGCTGCTTTCATTGTGTTGGCCTGCACCTTGGTTATTCTGTGGTAGTAACTTACAAAGGTCGACACGCTCGCCCACATTTGTGCCACCAGACCGAATTCCAACCTTATCAGGCAGTTTCCATAGATACAGAAGAAGGCTAAAGTCTCTTTTGTAAGCCTTGACCTGGTATGAACGAGCTGACCTGGGTAAGCGTGGTGGCCGTAGGTAATTGTTGGCAGCAGCGTGGCTGCCAAAATCCCATTTATTGGGCCAATGGATAGACTTTCCAGAGATCTATTCAGTTTACTCACATTGATGATGATTGCCTTTGCTTTTGCAACGACATGTCTCAGTTGCTTTTTATGTCCACCTTTAGTGGTGAACCATACACCTAGGTAGTTGTAGAAGGCAGCATTTTCTATTTGTAGTGCACCCAGACTCCACCTGTAAGTAGATTTTTGGGCTGGTGGCCAAAAACAAGGATTTTGGTCTTGGAACCATTTGCAGACATTATGTTTGCCATGTTGTAATTGTGTAACTCATTCAGTGCTCTCTGTAAGCAAATTCTCAAGTGATCGAGGAGGACAATATCGTCAGCATATTGCATTATTGGAATCTTGGTTTTCCCAATCTTCAGAGAGATGGGGTTGGCATGTTTCAGCACTACGCCCATGTCGGCCGAGTATAGATTGAATAGAAGGGGCACCAGCACACATCCCAGCTTGAGGCTATTGTCAGTTGTGATCTTCCTCGATATGGTCTTAGATGTCAACTTGACTCTAACCCAGGTGGAGGAAAATAAAGGTGAAATAAGAGTAAGGTGTTCGAGATGCCTCATCCTTGGAGCATTTTTCCATAAAATGTTCCTGTCTACCCAATCGAAGGCAGCAGAATAGTCCACGAAGCAGGCGAAGAGTGAGAGTTGCTTCCTACTCTTTGCCATGTGAGACAGTTAGGAGAGGGCCAAGATGTTGTCCAGCATTGAGAAGTTTGCCCTAAAACCTGATTGCGTAAATGGGATTAAGTAATTTGCTTCTGCCCAGCCTTCGAGTTCTCTAAGTAGGATGGATGCGTAGGCCTTAGCTTCGATGTCCAGAAGGGCGATCAGGTGTTAGTTGGCCGGATCCGCCTTGTCTCCCTTCTTGTAATTGGGATTTGAGATTGATCCGCTCCAATTCTCTGGGACCTGCGTGGTTAATTGCCAAGTTTAGTAAAGGGAAAGAGGAATAGCTGCCCACGGCTCGAGATCCTCTTTAAAGACCACGGCAGGTATCCTATATGGCCGGGAGCTCCAGTGGGTCAGATTTTTTGCAGACTTCTGGAAATGTCAGTCCCCAGAAGCAAGGACTCCTGGTATCAAATATCAGGATGGTCAATTTGAGGGGTCAAGTACTCAACTAGTACATTTGCGGCTGCATATAGGTTTTGAACATGAGCGGTCCGCTTAACTACAGGGACGCGTTCACTCTTGGTGTTATAGGGCATGTTTTCTTCTTTAGATACCTCCACAGATCAGTTTGCTCATCAGTGAAAAGACATGAAGCCATTCGGCCTTTGTTTGCTCGCGTTTGGCTGCCCAAACCATCCATTTGTGCTGTTTTTTCAAGGCTTCCAGTCTTGTTCAAAAATCTGCTTTGGGGAGGCTCTACATTCCCATTGACAAGATTTTTGGAGCCTACTTAGCCTCTTTTTGCTTTCAGTAATGTAGGGATTGATTAATTTCCACTGGGTTTTCGAGGCATTTAGTTGAGTGCGAGAGTGTCCACCAAGCACACTGTATGTTTCACTAACCATTAGGCCCCAGTTAGACAAGAGAGTTGTTCCAATTAGGGTCTTGAGGTGAATGCCTCTTGTCATTTCCCAGACTTTGAGCTTTTGCAAGTTCACTGGGCCCCATTTGATCCTTCTGTTTAGATTGTCTTTCCTAGCTCGTAGGGCATTAAAGGTTGTGACAAGTGGAAGGTGATCGCTCTCTGAATGTGACAGGATATCGCATCTAGCTACACCATCCCCTATCCTACTTTAGGTAATCATGTATTCCAAGGTGCTTATTCCTTTGAAGGATTTTTGGTATTTATGTTGTGGAGAGTTGTTTTCAATTGTGTGCTAGATGGAGCTCCGGCTATGTGCTTGAAAAAGGGTGGCTAACAAGTTGTCAGTTTTGTATCCTGATGCCAAGTTTGTCAGGTATGAGTCCATGGATTGTTGGTTAAAATCGCCACAGATGATGACTACATGCTTTGTGCTTTCGTACAGAATGGATTTGAGAGAATCACAGAACTTGATTAAACTTGCCAGGCCTCCTGTCCCAAAGCAGTTAAAATATACATTGACAAGCAAGAGCTTCACCTTCTGGCCATTTATTTGCAGGCCTTCCAGGGATGCCAGTTGGTGCCAAATCGTGTTCCTTGGCCCCATGGTAGTGGAATCTGGTAAATCTAAGAACAAAATCCATGCTTTGACTCTCAGCACTGTTTTTTCGACGCAGCACCACTGTGCGGTTGAGAAAGCGCTGTGCGAGCGAATCAATCACGGCATTTATAGAGCGCGCTACTCACCCGGGAGGGTCTCAAGGCGCGAAGAATCAACGCAGCGCCTGCTGTGCAGCCGAAAGATCACCGCAGCCCAAGTCCCAAGCACTGTGTCACCGACGCCCGTGGCACACGCTCCGACACTGCCGCAGGCCCTGCTGTGCGGCTGAAGTAATCGACACATCACCTGCTTTGCGGCTGTGAAATCGACGCAGTACCTGTTCCGCTTATCGACACAGCGAGTCTGGATTTTCGGTGCATCATCCCTGGGCTCCAAGTTTTTCATCAACATCGCCCAACAGTAAAAACCGAAGCTGCATGTCCATAGATCGACACATCACCTCCCCTCATAGTAAGGAACTGACGCATCACCTCCCCTGACAGTCAGAAACCAACGCATCACCTCCCCTGCGCTGCAGTAACGAACCGATGCATCACCTCCCGTGGCAGTGGGGAACCAACGCATCACCTCCCCTGGGAGTAAGGAACTGGCACATTGTTTTGCTTTTCCGGCACCTCACCTCCCTGTGCCTGTTTTTGACTTTGATTTTGAAGCATCCCAGGTACTTTGTTCTAAAATGTGAAGCATCCATAGCTTCCTAGTGACTGAACTATTCTGAACCTTTTAAAAGTGATATCTTTACTTGTGTATGTTGGATTTTTGTCGTTTTGGTCTTATTTTATTCAGATAAATATTGGGTATTATTCTACACTGATGTGGTGTCCTTTTGTAGTGTTTTCTCTGTGTTACTGTGTGTGTATGCACAAATATTTTACACATTGCCTCTGAGATAACCTGAATGCTCGTGCCAAAAGGTTATCTTAGCTGTGTGACTCCCTTACCTTGACTAGAGTGAGGGTCCCTATTTGGACAGGGTGCAAACAACTGCCAACTAGAGACCCCATTTCTAACACATATAATAACATCCTGCATGTTACAATGTCAAAGATCCATCAGGCCGCTATTCGTTATTCTATTGTGATAGCTCTGTCGCCGAGCGGCCAAAAACAAATAACATCTTGCCTGCTAGAACTTAGCCCTTGTACAGAATGTTCAAGGTGTTCTGATAGAGTGCCTGATAGAGTGCCTATGAAGCGGTATTGTGAGCAAAACTGAGTTTGAAGAATGTTATCCCATATGTGCACACAAATGAATGTGTGTCAAATGTCACCATGTTTAGAGAGAGAAGGCAACTTAAGAACATAAGCATGTAAAAATGGCAATTCTTCACTGGGCCTAATACCGCCATGTGCCAGTTTTGAGCATGTTAGTTTTAGGTAGTGAGGGGCACTGTGGAATAGTTTACAGTAAAACACACAGAAAGTGCTGCAAAAGTGAATAGGGTCACCCCGGGGAACTTTTACCCCATTGGATTGGGAGTGGCTAGGGGTTCCCTCTACACACAGGCTGCACTAGGCATAAATGTGGCACCTCCAGTACCCTCTTCAGAACACTGCTGGAGCTGTGAAAGACAGAAAAAAGGGCAACACTTTCTGTTGTGAGCTGTGAAGAGAACCCTAAGGGCTGGGCCTGTTCCCAGTTGTACCAGGACTAAGTAGTGGACTCCAGGGGTCAGTTGGCTGACCTCCTATTAAGTTACAGGAACAAAAACCTGCAAGACGTCCACTTTCCACTTTTAAATGCTTTACACGTTTTCCTAAGGTAAGCCTGTCTGCTCTGTGCCTTAGCTTCCAGGGGTTGAGCTCAGGTTTAAATTACTGAAACCTTTACTGAACCTAAGGAGAATAGTGCCATTATTACTTGTGATGGACTGCCATCCACTCCACTTATAATCTACTTTCTGACAATCCGGAAATATCTATTTTCATCCCTACTCCTCAAATGACAGATCTGTCCCTACCAGGAGAGGTGTGGATAAAGATTCTCTCGCTGCAGCCCCGCCCTATTCCTCTGTTTCAGCACAGATTAATCCACCCTCACAGAGCCTCTGTCGACAGTCACAGAAACTGGGCGAATTTCGACAACCTGTCTCGTTTCCCTTGTCATCCAGTGATGTGCTCTCTCGAAGACAAGAGCGCCAGAGGAGAGTCGGAGTTGTCATCAAAGGGCAAAAGGTGTGGATGTGACTCACTCCTCTGCGTCGACATTCCTCTAAGAAACGTCAAGCGAAAGGCTTTACCAACTGCGTTCTTTTGGATACACTTTTGGGAGAGGCAAACCGCGTGTTCGTTCAGTAAATTATCATAAAACGTCCTATGGCCATGGTATCGCCTCAGGCTTTCATTGACAGCATTTTAAGGGCGGTAAATCGGCGTTCTGACCCCGAAAAGAGAAGGAACGAGTGCAACACGAGTGGCCTCGTATTTTAATTACATCAGAAATACTTTATTTGTATTCAGATACATATTACTACGAGAAACATTGGGGCAGAAACAGTAAAAGCACTCGCGTAGCAAAACGAGCCTACAGTTAACTGCAAACAGCATCCTGTGATGCTTTCGAGAGTCAATATAAAGGAGAGCGGAGCAAAACGTGGGGGGGAACAAGTTGTGAATTCGGAATTTGTTTCACAGCAGCAAATGCTGCAGAGGTGCAAACTTAAAACTGTATCTGTATAGAGAGGACGACTGTATACTATAATGTATCCTCTTTGCGCAATAAGAGACTCGGACACAAATCTGTTCACTGTGGAAGCCTCGAAGCCGAGCTCACACAAGTAACGAGTGTTTAGTTTCAGCGTTGCTGCCAGAAAATGAGCCAACTCCGGAGCCCAACGGGTGGCCATGGGAACGCACGCAGCCAATGAGGAGACAGCCAAGCCCGGCCATGCCCTCGCGCTGCTATAAAGGCTCCTTCCTCGAGAAGGGATGAGTAAAGCTGACGCGCAGCACCGGGATTGCTGTACCTAGCTGAGAGCTGCGCGAACTCAAGACACCTCACCTGGGGTCCCCAATTTTCTGCTGCGTCTACGGAGGGTCATCTGTACAAGAATGTGCGGTAAGAGAAGACACTTACTTATTTATAACACGTTTTCTATGTACTGGAAACTGGCTTTGCAGGTCTGGGTAGGTGCAAAAAGTATTCAGAGTTACTAGCAGACTTTAAAAAAACGCACCCTATAAGTTTGCAAGATCCTGTCGCTTAGTGGTGTAAGAAAAGTACACTGTAAATCAGTTTTCTTATTCTCTATATTACAGTTAGCGCTCAATAAACTAAAGCACTATACATCTTACCTGGCCAGAAAAGAGAAACACTGCAGCGTTTGAAGGATAAGGTGGTGAAACTATTTCTAGGAGAAAAAGTTCACCGGTAGAATTTTGTTTTAAATTAAACCTGCGTTGCCTTTTAGTCACAGGCATTCCGTGGGTGATGTAGCGTGACGTTGGCAGAGCAATGGGCATCGCGAGGACCGACTGCTTTTCACATTGGTTCTCCCGTGTTTGTGATAAATAACTCTAGTCCTGGGCCAGCGGCGAGGGGTCACCCGGCTCTCGAATGACAGATGAGCGGTAATGCCTTACATATGGAGGAGAGAGGGGGGCTCCTGCCTGCTGCTGCCCCGGGCTATGTTCACAGACTCTCTGTACTGGGGAAGGGGCGTGTAACATGGCTGTAAAACTAATTCCAGAAGGATAGTTGTTCTCATAAAACAAGTCTTGCATTCTATTAAAATTGCATTTATATAGCGCTTACTACCGGCTGGCGAGGCGTTGTAGCGCTTTCTAGGAAGACTCTTAACATAACTGAACGTTTCAGAACAGGACCAATGGCCTGGAGTTTATGTTTCCATACTTGCTCTTTGTAAGTCTGGGTGGTGTTTATTATAACTGGTGGTAAGTGCCTGATACAAATAAACCAGCCTTTATTCCCCCTGCACAGTTCTTCTGTTAAAGTATAAGCATCAGCAGGAAGTGACATTTACATATACTTTACCCCCCTGGGCTGCATTTGCAAGATATGTTTTCACGGGGTTGATTTAAAAAAACTGGACCTCTGCTAAAGAGTGCAACGCACCGTGTGAAAGGTTTCAAGGAGTTTTTTTAAATGTAAAACATGAAAGTATGATTTTAGTGGTGAGAAAGTTGTTCATAAACTCGTGCAGTTTGGTAGGCAGACAAAAGCGCCGTTTATGTTGGTGCTTAGAAGTAGGCACCAGCAGTACAAAGCGCTACTGTTCTAGGAACCTCTAGTGTAATGGACAAAGCAGTCCTGCCTTTAACATGAAGTCATTACGTGAAATAAGAATCTTTGATTAACTTGAGATAAACCTTTTCTTTGGTTCCTATGAAGGTCCTTTACTAGCTCCAGTTCTCATCCACTGAGTTATTAGGAGGAACTCACACTGCGTGTCTCACACTGTCCCTTATTGGATGGTAGGATTATTCTGCCTTTCAAAGGTTAAGTGTTTGTGACGTACGTAGAAGCACACAACTATCCTTCTTAGTTCTATAGCGAAGTGTCCGTCAATGTATTGCTAATAGAAGCTTTTGTATCACATGGAAGAACATAATGAACAAAAGTAATTTGTCTAAGTGTATCTGTTCATACCTAGAACACTAGCCTTTTAAGAGAGCCAAATCAAGCCATATACATTTGCTGCTATCTGCTTCCACATGTCACACACACTTTCACATTTCTGGGAAAGAGGTCAGCCCCAGCGAGGCAAGATGATATACTGCACAATATATCATATACATAAGTGGGCAAAAACAAAGACAATAATCCTCCATTTAACTTCAGTCTGGCAAAGTGAGCACGGAACCCACGTCTGGCCATAACCGTGGCAATCGCTCTGGTTAGCATTCCAACCCATTATTTTTTGCCCACTATGCCACCTCAGATTAGATCAAGCATATGCCAGTCAGCCATGGTCCTGCTCCAGTGGGAACAGTCCAGTCCGAAATGCCAAGCCAGGTCCTCTCTGAACTGGAACAGAAGCAACTTAAGACTGATTTCAGCCTAATTGGGCCTTTTCAGTCGGGTGCAGCTTGGTTCTAATGGCAAAATGAGCACGGGACCCACGACTGGGCTTACCCATGGCCACTTAGAGCAATACATCAAACACACAATAAGGGATGGGAGGAATGTTTGCAAATAGTCTAACCACTGGTAATCGCTCGGTAGACCAATCCTACCCATCGTTTTTTTGTCCACGATGCAACCTCAGAATAGACCTAGTCATATGCATATCAGCCCTGGTCCTACTTAAATGGGAGCAGTCCAGAACGAACTACTAAACCAGGTCCTATCTGAATCAGAACATAAGCCACCCAAGACTGGTTTCAACCTCATTGTTCTTCTTCAGTTGGATTCAAGGATTCCATCCATCATCTTGCTGGGACAGACGGTTCCAATGAGGAGTGGGGTACGTACTGGTTTGCATAAGGCAAGCCTATGTCTAGAGTGGGAGTAAAGTGAAAAACAATGGACTGGAACACAGCCCTGAGTGATTGTCATTGGATGAGATTATTTCAAGCATTCTATCCAGCACCTTGTTGCAGTTGATGTCTTAAGTGCAATTGGTATGTCCAGACTTGGGTAACATGCTCACTTTGCCATAGGACTCAAGCTACACCCTACTGACGAGCCCACGCTAGTGAAAAACCAGTCTGGGGTTATTTGTGATCCATTCTGGAGGGGGATTCGCATGGCAGCTTTAGACAATTGTTCCCAAGAGGAGCAGCGTCGGTACTGATTTGCATAAGATGGATAGCATGGTGGCGAAAACCATTGGACCAGAATTCGTCCCCAAACAATTGCAAGTGACTGAAATTAATTTAACCATTCCATCCATCTCCTTGTTGTTATTGCAGTTGATGCCCTAAGTGTGAAGGGTGTACCTAGATGTGGGTGTCATACTCAGTTTACACCCTACTGATGAGCCCCAAGTAGGGAAAAACTGGTCTGGGTTTGCTTGTTATCCCTTCTGGAAGGGGCCTTGGCTGGCAGTGTGGGACAGACTACTACCATCAATACCAGGAGCAGGATTGGAATTGATTTTCATTATGCAGGCCTTTGTCTAGAGTGGCATGGTGGGGGTGGGTGAAAAAAGATGGACTGGAATGTGGCCCGCGTGATTGCCAGTGGATGAGACTAATTCAAACATTCCATCTATCACTTTGCTGTTGCTGCTTATGGTTGGAATATTCATTTTAAATGTTTGATGTGAAGTTTTATTAGCCATAGCTGGATGATTGCATGATTTCTCTCTATCAATGAGTCCAGGTGTGAAAAAGTATCCTTACTAGCTGAAACTCTGGGTATCCAACTCAAAATCCGAGTACATCGTTTATCCTCAAAAACTTCCTGCTGAGTGCTAAAACACATTTATCAATCTGTGTTCATCAGCTATTTCCTTTTTACACAGATCACAGACCTTATTATATTCACTGCTGCCCAGTGTCTGGCTAGTTTCTTGTGTAATAGGTTTACTTTTGTTAACACATATCCCAGTGGGGAATGCCAATCCCAGACCAAAGGCACTATTATACAATGACATTACCTGCCACTTTTCAACAAGCCTTCTCAGCTGGGTGGCCACCTGTGATGATGGGATCTAAAAGACAGACTTTACTGTAGTTCCTCCATATCAATTGTTTATTTATATAGACCGGAAACTCAACAACTTCCCACCTCTCATCAAATAGTCCACTCATGACAGAATTCCAATTTTCAGCCTATATGATGACAGGAAGGTTGCATTGTGCACGCACAACAAATGACACTTTTTTTATTTGAAGCATGGCAGCGTAAACATTTTTTCAAATAGGCGCAAGCTGAAATACTTCCTCTGGTTCATGTCATAGATTTCCTGGGCATACCTTTTGTCTACATCCGTTGCCCATGGTGTATGTCAGTGGCACTCTGTCTGTAGTACCCTTTGGTGCTCGCTCGTCCATCAGCTGGATGTTTTGTCAAGTGGTTGTGACCAAGGGTCAACTGCGCAACACATCAGCCACTTAACAAATTGGCCCACTTGCCTTCACTAGGCAGCTGCAACCTGGATAGTATTGACTCCCAATCGGATAGTTAGGACTTTTCTGCTATTTTCTGAGAAAGCAGGACCGAATTACTGTCTCCCGAAATTCATGTTATTGATTTGTTCCCTGAGAGTTCTCCTCTTTGTTGAAATGGCCCACTCAGTACAATCTGCCTGCCTTCCTGAGTCCGAAAGCCTTCCTCATCCATTTTTCCATTTCTTCTGTTTTTTACTACCGATTTATGGCTCAATGTTATTGGACTTTGTGGTCCCAATACATGGAGCCATTTTAAGGATCAATCTATACTCTGTCAGAGCCAAGCCTTTTTAAACCCCATCGTAAAACTCACCTCTTTTGGTAAACCTTTCCTTTTCACAACAGCTCCTAAACCTGATGCTGCTGGGCTGGCCTTTGTGTGTACTTTATCTTTTCTAGTGCCAAAGACTGCATTGGCAGTGGTAGGCACACTCTGTAACAATTCTGGATGATACCAATCAGTCAGTCTATGTCATGCTCAGTTGGGCTCTCAACATCAATGTGTGGGCTTGCTGCCTTCTACTTTGTCAGATTTGGCATTGCTTTGTGGCATAACATATCACAACACACTGGTCTGTGGGAGCCAAAGAGAGCAATAGCACAGTAAATACACAGAGGTAGAAGATAAGAGCACACATCAATATAAGAGAATGAGCACACAATGTGTGTATCTGCATGAGGAATACAAAAAAGTGATGAGTGGAATGCTTGAGTTAATTTCAGCCACTGATAATTACTCGGGATTGCATCTCAGTCAGTCGTTTTTGTGCCCACCATCCTACCTCAGATTAGGCCAAGCCCTATGCAAGTCACCCTTGGTCCTGCCTCAATAGGAACAGTCCAGCCCAAACTGCCAAGCCAGGTCCTCTCTGAATGAAGACAATCAACCCAAGACCGGTTTCGGCTTATTTGGTCCTCTTCACTCTGGTGCTGCTTGGTTCCAGTGGAGCAGTGAGCAAAGGAGTGTATGTGTAAGAGGGCATGAGCATGGAAGGCATGCATTAGTATGCAAGCAAGTGCTTAGAAGCCCTTCACTAGTATGAAACCATGAGCCTAGAAGACCTTCGTCTTTGTCAGAGAGGGAGAGCCTTGAAGCTTGCATGCATTGGGAGGACGAGCGTAGAGGGAATACATCAGTATGAGACTACGAGCATAAGTTGCATATTGTTCCAAGAACATAAACTAGGAAGGTGTGCATTGTTATGAAAGCTAAGTATAGAAAGCATGCATTAGTATTGGATGATGAGCATTGAAAAGATGCATTGCAAGAGGAAGAATATAGAGTCATACATTGGTAGAAGAGATATAAAGCACAGAAACTGCAGATGGGTGGGAGGGCATGAGTGTAGTAGTATGCATCTTTAGAGAGTGGTAGAACACAGAAGTTGTGGATCAGCATGGCAGCACAAGCACAGAAAGCATGCACGGTGGTGAGAGAACTGGAGCAAAGAAGGTGCACATTGGTATGAGACCATGCCCATAGAATATACACGTCATTTTGACGGGGGTGGAGCGCAGGAGGCGTGCATCAGGAAAGCATGCTTCTAGTCAACGGCAGAGAGCTCGCAGGCCCACATGTCCAATCCCAGTGCTGCACAACTTCGTGTCAGACAATGAACAATAGCTACAAACTAACACCCTCAGTCCTTAAATCACTTTATTTACAGCCAGCAACGAAAATTAAGCCCAAGGACGAAATGGCTTTTTTTGTACACATCACTCCATACCGCATTTGTATCGTTCCTAAACACGGTATTTAGCGGATGTTACTGTGACCCGACTTTAGATAATCTCTATACCGACCTCTGAAGGATGGGAGTCTGAGTCTGTCATGCCTGGATTCGAACCCTAGACCTCCAGGACACGCAGTGAGAAAGTGGAGTCACTCCTGCGATAATGAGCTGTGGGAGTGTAGTATTCCTGAGCCTCATTCACTAACCATCCAGGAAGCGCACACTTTTCTTAGTCTCATTGCTTCCTGTTACCTTTAACCCATACGTTTGTCATTGCAGACACTTTATAAAAACAAGTATTAAATGAATGTGTCCTTCTGTGACGAAACTGGTGCTCATGTAAAGCGCTCTGATACCCGATGTCTCGGGTCTAGTTCGCGCTATAGAAAACTCTAATAAAAAAAAAATAAACAAAAGGGATAAATGGCAGATGTTTCAGCCCTTTAATGAATATGTTTACGACATCAAGACCTATTACAATTTCCATTTGTTGAAACAGAAGGTGTGAGCATCCACTGACAAGAGTTCTTGCATTGCACGGTTTATTTTCTGTGAAAAGCTGGGCTAAATACAATAGGTCTGAGTTGGTTATGCTGACAAGCCAATGATCTAGCCTGGTCTGTTTATTAAGTTATAATTGTACCGATAAAGACAGTAGGCTTGACTTATTTTTTGAGAAAGTAACATGCCATTCTGCGGCCGCTGCTTTTTTTTTTTTTTTTGCATATTTACGGGTTTGCCTCATTTGCCACACAATCCATAATTTGCTGCACAATCTGCAGATTTTAACAAAAAAAAGTTTGTAGATGAAACGGACCAAAAGATTAAAAACGCTGTGACGTGTTTGTGTACAGTAGAAGACCCTCCACAAAAGTTAACCGGTCATCTTTCAGTTGTTTATTTCTGCATTTGGTTGTTAAACTGTTACTAATGGGGTGAAATGTTGCCCATACAGTATTAACATGTGTACATTTTTACAAAATAATGAAGTAATACTATAAAAAAAGTCCATACTGTGCCGCATAATTTGGCGTTTCTTGCCTCAAATGTACTCAACCGCATAATTTGATGCTCCTCTGCTGCAAATTTCCAGAGGCTCTGGGCATATGTTAAGGGCAATAGACAGGCCTTTTATCCCACCAGGCGTTTCCCTTGTGGGCTAGAGCCATTGGAGGCTGGTTTTGAGAGCCCAGGGCCACTCATGATGGCTGTGTCACTTTCCCTAGATCCCCAGGGTTCATTGCAGCAGTCACAGGGAGGCATCAGGAGAGAGAGAATGAGAAGAAGGAGGAAGGTAGAGAGCAAGCAGTCAGTTAGAGAGAAGAAAGAAAGGAAGGAGAGAGAGAATGGTTAGATGGAAAGAGAGAGACTGTGCAAAGAGACAAAATGAGCTGGGCTAATTTGAGCTTTTTTCCCAGGGCTGCTTTTGGTTCCCCATTCCGAAACTGGCAATAGGCTTTTAAGGGTGGGTTGTTATTACACTGTGATGAAGCCTTTAGACAGGTAATTTGTTGCATGGAATCTCACAGATTATTGTACTAGACAGTGTGGCTGTATAATGTTATGACAAATATATCTTTATACACATTTGGGATTTTGAATTGTTCCCGAAGGTTGCTTTGTGGGATTGTGATTGGTTCAATGGTAAAATCTGTCAGATTCCAGTGGCCTGATCTGTTTATTATGAAAAGCTATGACAAAGGCATATTTATTGTGAAAAGCATACGTAAACAGGCCTTTAAGAGTGTATTATTAGTACTCTGTCTATACATTATGAACAGTACCATTTCCAAGATTGCCACCAGCTGCTATGTTTAATCTTTTACTTATTTTCTATTGCAAACATACGCCCACCAGATTTGGGCAGCAGCATTTTTCTTTTTTCAACATTTATATTTTTCATTGTTTTTCCATATGTGTGTCGAGTTATGTGTGTGTGTTTTGTCCTGGATGGGTGAGTGGCTGAAAGCAAGAGTGAATCATTGAGTGACTATATGGGTGCATGAGTGAACGGATGAGTGACAAGGTGTAAGTATCATGTGTTACTGCACGCCTAAACTCTCCACTGACTGAAGAGGCACTTTCATTTATAGATCAAACCTATTGACATTGCCTGCGCGTATAGTATGTCCTAATATAGTTATCATAAGATTCAGTGTATTAACTTTTGTACCATTAGAAAAATCAGCACATTCTGTGAGAAAAATATTGCTTCTGAGTTAGACATGTTCTCTGTCTGTGGAATCACAATATTACAACCACTTGTAAAAGATTATATGGCACAACAACAGATCTCCTTCTCATTCTAGAGATCCATTAAGGCAGCACTCAGCATCCCATATCAATGTGTTATCTTCAGTCAACATGTCTGTGAATTTAAGTTCAACCAGTTAGAATGTCCTTTCCATGACTAAACCTATATCAGCTGCAGCATCACCATTCGGTCCTTCCTCCTAATGATACTGCATCACTGGAACCCCCTTCCAGTCGACCAACGCTCAATCACTTTGCTTCCCATATTCAAGCCTTCTCTCAAAGAATATTGCCTCTACCTAGATTCACATCGATGACTAACTGCACAAAGTACTTTAACTGCATACACCCCCCTTATCCCTGACGATTTGCTGCTGTAAATGCTTGTGAATGATTGCTCTATTTACTATCTTGTCCTCATCTTCCATCAGTTACACCTGCCTCCTCTTCTACATGTTCCCACCAAAACTGACACTGACCTGGTACTGCTATCTTGATGCAAGGTGCTCCTTGATGAAATGCTCCTACTGCTCAGTAAATGAAAATACAAATTGCAAACAAGGTCCTCCCTGACTGAGATGGCCTGTTGGATGCAGTGAATACATGCAAGCATATCTTGTTCAGCAGAGAACTGATGACAACATACTCCAATCCGTGATTCCAGCTGGGGCTGGGGGACTGTGTTCTCCCATTAACTAATGAGATTCATGCTTTCTCTTGACCACATTGCACAACTTCTGACTGTAGCTGTAATATCCTCAGTAGCTGTTAAGGTTAATTCAAGCTTTTACCATCTCAGAGCTCTGTAAGCTCTAAGACAACTTCTCTTGATTCGAGATCTGAGGTCGAAAGAGGTCAGTGTATTTTATCCACAGTCAAATAAAACATATAATAAAATGCAGCATTTATGATGTGGTTTCATAACATTTTAGTTATAAGCATGTAGGTAAATATGAGTCTGTCAGTTGGCAGGGAGATCCATAATTGGCTGGTAATGCTGGGTAAGTCTTGTCTCTCGAAGCGAAATGCTTAGGGTGGGTAGTTTTGGAAAAGATGAACCATTATGCTCGCATGGAAAAAACAAACTACCTCAGTCAGTAAAACATTGCTATCACAAGATATAGATCTGGCATAGTGACCACAAGCGACTCTGCCCCCTTTGAAGTAGGGGGTGGGTGGAACTCGTGGAGTTTCCTCCATTAAATTTCGATGAGTTGCATAAAATCTCTGAGACGCCCCAGAGTTCTACCAGCGGGCAGAAATATGCACGTTGCACTGTAATTTAGCACCAGTAGCGCAAGCAGCGCTGAAATCTTTTCGCAAACTGCACCATGCAGTGCACAAAAGTGCGCAATAATTTGAGTTGATTTTGCTGCAGCTCATGTAGACAATATACTTGAGATGCAGCAAATCTACTCGAGAAGCAACCCTCTGACCGTAATTGCTCGCGACCCCCTGTTAGACCTGGCACCATTGGCGTGGGTCTCCCTTCCATTTTTCGCTGTTGTCTCCTCTGTTTTACTGGTATTAGATGCTCTGGGCGCTGTGCCACTGCCATTCAGTGTCACAGCGCGAATGCTCCCTGTATAAATATGTCTATGTGAATTGGTATATCCCTGATTGGCTTATTTGGTTTACCTGTTAGTCCCTAGTAGTGTGGCCTATGTGTGCCCAGGGCTGGTAAACCAAATGCTGCTGGTGGGCCTGCAGCACTGATGTGTGCCACCCACAGAAGCAGCTTGTAAAGTGTGTCTCAGACCTGCCACTGCAGTGTCTGTGTGCAGTCCAGAACTGCCATCTTGGCTGTGAAGTGCACTCACTTCCCAGCCCCTGAACCTTCCCTTAGCATCCTGTAAGTCACCCCTATGGTAGGGTGCCTTGTATGTGTAAGGCAGGACATGCCTTGGTGTGTGTAGCATGTCCTGGTAGTGAATTATGCACCATTTCGTTTTTCACTACTGTAAGGCTACCTGTTCCTCATAGGCTAGAATGGGCAGTTTGACTATTACATGCTATAGTCCTAACTGACCCCAGGAACATGGTAGAAAAACGAATTTAGTATGCCTGAGCTCAGAATATTAAAATACACCTTTTAGTGAAGTTTATTTTTATATTCTGTGTTTGAAAATACCACTTTTAGAAAGTAGGTATTTTCTTGCCTAAGCCTTCCAGTGTGCTCTGCCGTTATGTGTATTGGCTGTCTGGTTTTAGAGGGGCAGGACAGGCTGAGTCAGACCTGGGTTGAATAGAGAGATCTGCATTTAGAGTGTGGGGAGGGGTGGCTCTTTGATCTGAATAGGGCTGTGCCTGGCAAGGTGAATGCTGGCTCCACCTCCCACTGTGTGTCTGCTAGCAGACCCCCTCTTTCTGAAAGGAAGGATGCAGCCTGGTAAACAAAGTGCTCCAGGCCTGAGCAGAACTGGTTCTGGCTAGGTTCAGGGACTGGTAGCTTCAAGGATCAAAGGCTTTTGGGGTATAAATATCTGTGCTCAAACCCCCTACTTTTGTATTGCTTTTGGATCTGGAGAGGAAACTCTGTCCGTGCCACTGGAGGAATCTGCAGGAAGTGACTGTCCCTGTGCTGTGTGTTGTTTCTTGCACTGGCCTGCAGCAGTGACCACTGGACCTTGAAGAAGAGGAAAAGGAACTCTTGAGAGAACTTTTATTTTTGTACAGCAATCACCCAAGGGCTAGGAAAAGAGCTAGCCTCCTGCTGGAGTCTCAGGCACAACAGACTCCACCACCAACCTCCTGCTTCCTCCCTGCGAGGATTGCTATCTGCTGAGGAGGCTCCTGTGAGTTCCAGGGCCTCTAGTTTGCATCAGAGAAAAGAGGGTAAGAAATCGACGCTAACGCATCTTTGCGGGCCGCTGCAGTCGAGAGCGCTGGGAAAATCATCGCGCTACTGCCGCCGAGGGCCCGCAACCCGAAACCATCGCTGACGCCCCTTTGCGAGCCGCTGCAGCTGAGACGCGCTGGAAAGATCATCGCGCTGCTGTCGCCGCGCACTCGCAACCCTTAAAGAAATCATCGCTTCGAGACATCGCAGTGCGGACGCCGTGCGTTCGCCACTTTGATCGCATCGCACCGAATTTCGTCGCTCCCTCGCGGAGCGTCTTGTCTTCGCATCGCAACACGATCGCACAGCGCAACAGGATCACCGCATCGACTTCTCCCACGCGGCAAGAAAGTCATCGCATCGGCGGTCCAGCGTGCAGAAGTTTGTCGCATCGTCTCCGCACGCATCCCGCAGATCGGCGCATCATCCTCCCTTGCGGCAAGGATTTCAACGCATCGCCGGCCTCGCGTGCCGAGAATCATCGCTACAGCTTATTTGCGACACTTTGTTGGTTTTGCTACTAAACCCAGGTACTTTGTGAAAGAAAGGGTCGCAGAGACCACTGCTTTGAACTTGAACCTTATTTTTGCAACCTTTGAACTATTTTTGACAGCCCTTCAACAGCTATCCTATTTTTGACAGTATTGTGGCTTTTACAGTTATTGGTCTTGTGATAAATCTGCCTATATATAAAGATACTTATTTTTTATAATAACTACTTGTGTGGTGTCCCTTTGTAGTGTTCCTCACTGTGTTACTGTGTATGATCATAAATGCTTCACACCCTGCCTCTGAGATAAGCCTACCTGCTCGTGCTACGTTACCACAGGGTTGAGCAGGGGTATTAAAGAGGGTAGCCCTCTCACTCTGACTTAGGAAGAAGGGTCCCTACTTGGACAGTGGCCAGCCATTGCCAACTAGAGACCCCCATTTCTAACATTGGTGGTCAGCGGTGAGGATCTGGACTTGCATTTATGATCGCATACAGTAATTATAGTGTACACTACTAGTGAGTGCAGACCATAACGTACTGCATACATTTTTTTGAGAATTTTTTTTGCTTCTATATTGTGATTGATATTGCCGGTGATTTTTCACCCGCGCACATTTTCTGAGAGATTTTGGGATCCTATATTGTGATTGATATTGCCGGTGATTCTTCACCCGCGCCCATTTATTGAAAGTTTTTGATCCCCTATTGTAATTGATATTGCCGGTGATTTTTCACCCGCGCACATTTCTGAGAGTTTTTGGGATCCTATATTGTGATTGATATTGCCGGTGATTTTTCACCCGCGCCCATTTATTGAAAGTTTTTGATCCCCTATTGTGATTGATATTGCTGGTGATTTTTCACCCACGCACATTTCTGAGAGTTTTTAGGATCCTATATTGTGATTGATATTGCCGGTGATTTTTCACCCGCTTACATTTTTTGAGAAGTTTTCTTCTGTCCTTTATTGATATTGCCAGTTATTTCTACAATGGGCAAGCCCAGATCCAATGCCTCAGAGGATCTCTCCTGGGAAGAAGAGAAAATAGAAACCTACAATGCCAAGCAGCTCAAATATTTTTGCAAGCAATTCACAGTCCCTATCACAGGTCTCACTAGAAGGGAGGAGTATTACAAGGCGCTGAAGGCCTGGCTAGAAGCCAGGGATGCCCCTAAGGATCTAGGAGAGCTTGTGGAGGGAGGAGAGCAGCAGGGCGATGTAGTAGACTTAGTAGGAGATCCAGCCCTTTCCAACCCGGGCTCTAGTGTGTCCGCTAAGGGTCTGTCCCCAGAAGAGCTGGAGGACAGGGAGAGAGATAGGCGGCATAATATGGAGATGGCTAAGCTTAAAATGGATGGTCACCGGGACCTAGAGAACAAGAAGTTAGAAATTGAGATTATGAGGATGAAGCTGGAGCATGAGAGAGTATTGAGGGAGTTGGAGATTAAAGCTAAGAGCATGGAAATCTCCCCCTCTGGTGGCAGCGTACCTGTAGTGCACCCTGAGAGTAGGGTGTATATACCCAAGGAGGTTATTAAAGATTTCCACAAAAGTGAAGATATTGGGCAATGGTTTGCCGCTTATGAATTAGCCATGGTGTCCCACCGGGTCCCTGAGAAGGATTGGGGAGCGGGGTTGTGGGGACGCTTTGTGAGTGAGGGGAGGGATACCTTGTTGGACCTGCCCCCAGAAAGTAGGATGGTTTATGCCCACATGAAGGAAGCGTTGATGACCCGCTATGGTTTGACCCCTGAGATGTATAGGCAGAGGTTTAGGGTCTGTAAGAAGCTAGAGGGTACCACGTGGGTTGAATATGTGTCCTTTTTTTGCAGAGCCATGGAACGCTGGGTAAAAGGTAGCAAAGTAGAAACTTTTGCACAGTTTTATGATTTGATTGCATGGGAGCATTTATCTAGTAATTGTTTTCCTGAGCTACGCCAGCACCTAATTGATTGCAAGCTGACTAACCCTAGGAAGCTTGCTGAGGAGGCGGACCGCTGGGTGAGCACCCGGGTCCGCAAGGGTCCAGTGGGAGACGTCGCCAAAGGTGGGCAGGGTCCCCAGCAGAGGAGTGGGGGGACAAGGGTCAACAGAGGGAGTTCCACCGAGGGCCCCAAAGTAATCCCCCAGGGAACCAAGCAGTGGTGTCCCAGCCCCCCCAAGAAAGGAGGACCGGGCCCCCAACAGGTAGGCCTGTTCCCAGGGGGCCCCCACGTGTTACAACTGTGGTCAAGTGGGCCACAGATATTTTGATCCCCAGTGCCCCCAAAGGGGGCCAGTGCACCCCCCGTGCACCACCCCGCCAGATTGCTAGTGTAGCCCTGGGAGAGGAGGAGATGGGTGCCCAAGAGGGGTGGGATCCCGTAGAATTGACCCTTGTCTCATTAGGGGACTTTGAGATGGTCCCCAAGCCTGCACTGCCTGCTAACACTAAAAAATACAGGCAGTGGGTGACCATCAATGGCCATAGGGTGGAGGCTCTAAGAGACACAGGGGCCAGTGTAACTGCTGTCAGCTCCCGGTTGGTGTCCAAAGAGCAGGTTGTCCCCCATGCATTCTACCCAGTAGTGTCCGCAGACAACTCAGAGAGCCAATGTGAGGTGGCTCAGGTTCCCTTTGAGTGGGGGGGGTCTCAGGAACTCTTCAGGTAGCTGTGAGGCCCGCCATGCCTGTAGACTGTCTGCTGGGCAATGATTTAGAGGACTCCCCGTGGGCTACGGTGGAGAGGAAGGCTCACTTAGAGATGTTGGGTCTGCCTGAGTGGGCGTGTGCTACCACTCGGTCCATGGCAGCCAAGGAGGGTGTTGAAAAGGATCTGGAGCCTGAGAGTAGGGCCCAGATCCCTGCCTTAGAGAGAAGGGGCAGGGGCGCGGGAAGCCGGCCCCCTTGGTTCCCACGGCCCAGGAAGGAGCAGACCCTGAGGGGGATGCCCTGGAGCCTACCGGGGAGCAGATCACCGAACTGGGGGACCTGCCTGAGCTGACCCATTGGCAGCAGGAAGGGGGACCCACCAGGGAGGAATTTTGTGAGCAGCAGAGAGTTTGCCCCTCTCTTGAGGGTATGCGGCGACAGGCTGCAGCCCAGGCAGAAGGTGACATGTCTGGTTCACATCTGATTTATTGGGAGAACAGTCTCCTGTATAGTGAGCCTAAGGTTGCTGAGCCAGGGTCAGCCCGTGTGCTGGTGGTACCCGAGTGCTTCAGAACCTTCCTACTGGGGTTGGCTCATGACATTCCATTGGCAGGACATCTGGGGCAGACCAAGACCTTTGAGAGGCTGGCCGCCCACTTTTATTGGCCCCAGATGCACAAGAGTTCAGACTCTCATTGCAGGACCTGTGAGACTTGCCAGGCAAGTGGGAAGAGTGGGGGGAAGATCAAGGCCCCACTCCAGCCCTTTCCAGTTGTGAGTACCCCATTCGAGCGAGTGGGCATTGACATTGTGGGGCCTCTGGACCCCAAGACAGCCATGGGCAACAGGTTCATCCTGGTCTTGGTGGACCATGCCACCCGGTACCCTGAAGCCATCCCGCTCAGGACAGTGACGGCCCCCGTGGTGGGACGTGCACTGATGGGGATTTTCTCCCGTGTGGGATTCCCCAGAGAGGTGGTGTCTGACAGGGGGACCAACTTCATCTCCCAGTACATGAAGTCTCTGTGGAAGGAGTGCGGGGTAACGTATAAGTTCACCACTCCTTACCACCCCCAAGGTAATGGTCTGGTTGAAAGGTTCAACCGGACCTTGAAGGGCATGATCATGGGCCTAGAAGAGCCCCTGAGGCGTAAGTGGGACGTCCTCTTGCCATGCCTGTTGTTTGCCTACCGTGAGGTGCCACAGAAGTCCTTAGGGTTCAGTCCCTTTGAACTCCTCTATGGCCACCCGGTTAGAGGACCTCTGAGTCTGGTCAAGGAAGGCTGGGAGCAATCTCCCAGGAAACCTCCCCAAGATGTATTTAGCTACATGTTGGCCTTCAGGAACCAGACTCGGCGTTTCAGAAAAATTGCTGAGGCAAATCTGGAAGCCAGCCAGGAAGAGATGAAACGTTGGCACGACCAGAATGCCACTCTGGTCGAATTTCAACCTGGTCAGAAGGTTTGGGTACTGGCCCCAGTGGAGCCTTGTGCGCTCCAAGATAAGTGGACCGGTCCCTTTGAGGTGGTGGAGCGCAAAAGTCCAGTTACCTACTTGGTGGACTTTCAGTCTCCCAGGAACCCCTTGCGGGTCCTGCATGTGAACCGCCTAAAGCCCCACTTTGAGAGGTCCGAAGTGGGCATGCTTCTTGCCACAGATGATGGGGTTGAGGAGGAGAGTGAGCCTCTCCCTGACCTCCTGTGTGCAGAAGAGAAGGATGGGTCAGTGGAGGGTGTGATCCTCTCCACCACACTGACCCCTGAGCAACAGAGAGATTGTCACCACCTGTTGGGGCAATTTTCTGATTTGTTCTCCCTGGTACCTGGTGTCACTGATTGGTGCGTCCATGAGGTGGATACCGGGGACAGTTCTCCTGTCAAGCACAAGGCTTACAGGGTAACTGACAGGGTCAGGGCTTGCATTAAGGAGGAGGTCTCCAAAATGTTCGCCCTAGGGGTGGTTGAGTCCTCTAGCAGCCCCTGGTCCAGCCCCGTGGTCTTGGTACCAAAAGCTGCGACGCCTGGTGCCACTCCTGAACTTAGGTTCTGTGTGGACTACCGAGGTCTCAATTCGGTCACCAAGACCGACGCGCACCCCATCCCCAGAGCTGATGAGCTCATAGACCGGTTAGGGGCTGCCCGGTACCTCAGCACGTTTGATCTGACGTCTGGGTACTGGCAGATCGCCTTAACTGATGGGGCCAAGGAGAGGTCAGCATTCTCCACACCAGATGGGCACTACCAGTTCCGTGTGATGCCCTTTGGGATGAAGAATGCCCCTGCCACCTTCCAGAGATTGGTCAACCAGGTGTTGGTTGGGCTGGAGGCTTTCAGTGCCGCCTACCTGGATGACATTGCAGTGTTTAGTTCCTCCTGGGAGGACCACTTGCGCCACCTCTGGGAAGTGTTGATGGCGCTGCGCAGAGCAGGCCTCACAATCAAGGCCAGTAAGTGCCAGATTGGGCAGGGTTCTGTGGTGTACTTGGGACACCAGGTGGGGAGCGGCCAGGTGGCGCCCCTGCAGCCCAAGATTGAAACCATCCTGGCTTGGGAGCCCCCAAGGACCCAGACCCAGGTGAGGGCCTTCTTAGGACTCACGGGTTATTACAGGAGGTTTGTCAAGGGGTATGGCAACATTGTTGCACCCTTGACTGAGCTGACTTCCAAGAAGCGGCCAAAGATTGTGAACTGGACTGACACCTGTCAGAAAGCCTTTGATGCCCTCAAAACTGCTATGTGTACAGCACCCGTACTCCAGGCGCCCAATTTTGCTAAGGAATTTGTTGTCCAGACAGACGCTTCAGAGCATGGGGTGGGGGCCGTTCTGTCACAGATAAATGAGGAGGGACTAGACCAACCTGTAGCCTTCATCAGTAGGAGGTTACTTCCACGGGAACAGAGGTGGAGTGCAATTGAGCGTGAGGCATTTGCTGTGGTCTGGGCACTGAAGAAGCTGAGACCATACCTGTTTGGGACTCACTTCCGGGTTCAGACAGACCACAGGCCCCTCAGATGGTTGATGCAGATGAGGGGTGAGAATCCCAAGTTGTTGAGGTGGTCCATTTCCCTACAGGGTATGGACTTCACGGTGGAACACCGCCCTGGTACAGAACACGCCAATGCTGATGGTCTGTCCAGATTTTTCCGCCTTAGCGATGAGAACTTCCAAGGGGATGGGTAGTTCTCCCCACATTTCAGCTGGAGGGGACGTGTGTTAGACCTGGCACCATTGGCGTGGGTCTCCCTTCCATTTTTCGCTGTTGTCTCCTCTGTTTTACTGGTGTTAGATGCTCTGGGCGCTGTGCCACTGCCATTCAGTGTCACAGCGCGAATGCTCCCTGTATAAATATGTCTATGTGAATTGGTATATCCCTGATTGGCTTATTTGGTTTACCTGTTAGTCCCTAGTAGTGTGGCCTATGTGTGCCCAGGGCTGGTAAACCAAATGCTGCTGGTGGGCCTGCAGCACTGATGTGTGCCACCCACAGAAGCAGCTTGTAAAGTGTGTCTCAGACCTGCCACTGCAGTGTCTGTGTGCAGTCCAGAACTGCCATCTTGGCTGTGAAGTGCACTCACTTCCCAGCCCCTGAACCTTCCCTTAGCATCCTGTAAGTCACCCCTATGGTAGGGTGCCTTGTATGTGTAAGGCAGGACATGCCTTGGTGTGTGTAGCATGTCCTGGTAGTGAATTATGCACCATTTCGTTTTTCACTACTGTAAGGCTACCTGTTCCTCATAGGCTAGAATGGGCAGTTTGACTATTACATGCTATAGTCCTAACTGACCCCAGGAACATGGTAGAAAAACGAATTTAGTATGCCTGAGCTCAGAATATTAAAATACACCTTTTAGTGAAGTTTATTTTTATATTCTGTGTTTGAAAATACCACTTTTAGAAAGTAGGTATTTTCTTGCCTAAGCCTTCCAGTGTGCTCTGCCGTTATGTGTATTGGCTGTCTGGTTTTAGAGGGGCAGGACAGGCTGAGTCAGACCTGGGTTGAATAGAGAGATCTGCATTTAGAGTGTGGGGAGGGGTGGCTCTTTGATCTGAATAGGGCTGTGCCTGGCAAGGTGAATGCTGGCTCCACCTCCCACTGTGTGTCTGCTAGCAGACCCCTCTTTCTGAAAGGAAGGATGCAGCCTGGTAAACAAAGTGCTCCAGGCCTGAGCAGAACTGGTTCTGGCTAGGTTCAGGGACTGGTAGCTTCAAGGATCAAAGGCTTTTGGGGTATAAATATCTGTGCTCAAACCCCCTACTTTTGTATTGCTTTTGGATCTGGAGAGGAAACTCTGTCCGTGCCACTGGAGGAATCTGCAGGAAGTGACTGTCCCTGTGCTGTGTGTTGTTTCTTGCACTGGCCTGCAGCAGTGACCACTGGACCTTGAAGAAGAGGAAAAGGAACTCTTGAGAGAACTTTTATTTTTGTACAGCAATCACCCAAGGGCTAGGAAAAGAGCTAGCCTCCTGCTGGAGTCTCAGGCACATCAGACTCCACCACCAACCTCCTGCTTCCTCCCTGCGAGGACTGCTATCTGCTGAGGAGGCTCCTGTGAGTTCCAGGGCCTCTAGTTTGCATCAGAGAAAAGAGGGTAAGAAATCGACGCTAACGCATCTTTGCGGGCCGCTGCAGTCGAGAGCGCTGGGAAAATCATCGCGCTACTGCCGCCGAGGGCCCGCAACCCGAAACCATCGCTGACGCCCCTTTGCGAGCCGCTGCAGCCGAGACGCGCTGGAAAGATCATCGCGCTGCTGTCGCCGCGCACTCGCAACCCTTAAAGAAATCATCGCTTCGAGACATCGCAGTGCGGACGCCGTGCGTTCGCCACTTTGATCGCATCGCACCGAATTTCGTCGCTCCTCGCGGAGCGTCTTGTCTTCGCATCGCAACACGATCGCACAGCGCAACAGGATCACCGCATCGACTTCTCCCACGCGGCAAGAAAGTCATCGCATCGGCGGTCCAGCGTGCAGAAGTTTGTCGCATCGTCTCCGCACGCATCCCGCAGATCGGCGCATCATCCTCCCTTGCGGCAAGGATTTCAACGCATCGCCGGCCTCGCGTGCCGAGAATCATCGCTACAGCTTATTTGCGACACTTTGTTGGTTTTGCTACTAAACCCAGGTACTTTGTGAAAGAAAGGGTCGCAGAGACCACTGCTTTGAACTTGAACCTTATTTTTGCAACCTTTGAACTATTTTTGACAGCCCTTCAACAGCTATCCTATTTTTGACAGTATTGTGGCTTTTACAGTTATTGGTCTTGTGATAAATCTGCCTTTATATAAAGATACTTATTTTTTATAATAACTACTTGTGTGGTGTCCCTTTGTAGTGTTCCTCACTGTGTTACTGTGTATGATCATAAATGCTTCACACCCTGCCTCTGAGATAAGCCTACCTGCTCGTGCTACGTTACCACAGGGTTGAGCAGGGGTATTAAAGAGGGTAGCCCTCTCACTCTGACTTAGGAAGAAGGGTCCCTACTTGGACAGTGGCCAGCCATTGCCAACTAGAGACCCCCATTTCTAACATTGGTGGTCAGCGGTGAGGATCTGGACTTGCATTTATGATCGCATACAGTAATTATAGTGTACACTACTAGTGAGTGCAGACCATAACGTACCGCATACATTTTTTGAGAATTTTTTTTGCTCCTATATTGTGATTGATATTGCCGGTGATTTTTCACCCGCGCACATTTTCTGAGAGTTTTTGGGATCCTATATTGTGATTGATATTGCCGGTGATTCTTCACCCGCGCCCATTTATTGAAAGTTTTTGATCCCCTATTGTAATTGATATTGCCGGTGATTTTTCACCCGCGCACATTTCTGAGAGTTTTTGGGATCCTATATTGTGATTGATATTGCCGGTGATTTTTCACCCGCGCCCATTTATTGAAAGTTTTTTGATCCCCTATTGTGATTGATATTGCTGGTGATTTTTCACCCACGCACATTTCTGAGAGTTTTTAGGATCCTATATTGTGATTGATATTGCCGGTGATTTTTCACCCGCTTACATTTTTTGAGAAGTTTTCTTCTGTCCTTTATTGATATTGCCAGTTATTTCTACAATGGGCAAGCCCAGATCCAATGCCTCAGAGGATCTCTCCTGGGAAGAAGAGAAAATAGAAACCTACAATGCCAAGCAGCTCAAATATTTTTGCAAGCAATTCACAGTCCCTATCACAGGTCTCACTAGAAGGGAGGAGTATTACAAGGCGCTGAAGGCCTGGCTAGAAGCCAGGGATGCCCCTAAGGATCTAGGAGAGCTTGTGGAGGGAGGAGAGCAGCAGGGCGATGTAGTAGACTTAGTAGGAGATCCAGCCCTTTCCAACCCGGGCTCTAGTGTGTCCGCTAAGGGTCTGTCCCCAGAAGAGCTGGAGGACAGGGAGAGAGATAGGCGGCATAATATGGAGATGGCTAAGCTTAAAATGGATGGTCACCGGGACCTAGAGAACAAGAAGTTAGAAATTGAGATTATGAGGATGAAGCTGGAGCATGAGAGAGTATTGAGGGAGTTGGAGATTAAAGCTAAGAGCATGGAAATCTCCCCCTCTGGTGGCAGCGTACCTGTAGTGCACCCTGAGAGTAGGGTGTATATACCCAAGGAGGTTATTAAAGATTTCCACAAAAGTGAAGATATTGGGCAATGGTTTGCCGCTTATGAATTAGCCATGGTGTCCCACCGGGTCCCTGAGAAGGATTGGGGAGCGGGGTTGTGGGGACGCTTTGTGAGTGAGGGGAGGGATACCTTGTTGGACCTGCCCCCAGAAAGTAGGATGGTTTATGCCCACATGAAGGAAGCGTTGATGACCCGCTATGGTTTGACCCCTGAGATGTATAGGCAGAGGTTTAGGGTCTGTAAGAAGCTAGAGGGTACCACGTGGGTTGAATATGTGTCCTTTTTTTGCAGAGCCATGGAACGCTGGGTAAAAGGTAGCAAAGTAGAAACTTTTGCACAGTTTTATGATTTGATTGCATGGGAGCATTTATCTAGTAATTGTTTTCCTGAGCTACGCCAGCACCTAATTGATTGCAAGCTGACTAACCCTAGGAAGCTTGCTGAGGAGGCGGACCGCTGGGTGAGCACCCGGGTCCGCAAGGGTCCAGTGGGAGACGTCGCCAAAGGTGGGCAGGGTCCCCAGCAGAGGAGTGGGGGGACAAGGGTCAACAGAGGGAGTTCCACCGAGGGCCCCAAAGTAATCCCCCAGGGAACCAAGCAGTGGTGTCCCAGCCCCCCAAGAAAGGAGGACCGGGCCCCCAACAGGTAGGCCTGTTCCCAGGGGGCCCCCACGTGTTACAACTGTGGTCAAGTGGGCCACAGATATTTTGATCCCCAGTGCCCCCAAAGGGGGGCCAGTGCACCCCCCGTGCACCACCCCGCCAGATTGCTAGTGTAGCCCTGGGAGAGGAGGAGATGGGTGCCCAAGAGGGGTGGGATCCCGTAGAATTGACCCTTGTCTCATTAGGGGACTTTGAGATGGTCCCCAAGCCTGCACTGCCTGCTAACACTAAAAAATACAGGCAGTGGGTGACCATCAATGGCCATAGGGTGGAGGCTCTAAGAGACACAGGGGCCAGTGTAACTGCTGTCAGCTCCCGGTTGGTGTCCAAAGAGCAGGTTGTCCCCCATGCATTCTACCCAGTAGTGTCCGCAGACAACTCAGAGAGCCAATGTGAGGTGGCTCAGGTTCCCTTTGAGTGGGGGGGGTCTCAGGAACTCTTCAGGTAGCTGTGAGGCCCGCCATGCCTGTAGACTGTCTGCTGGGCAATGATTTAGAGGACTCCCCGTGGGCTACGGTGGAGAGGAAGGCTCACTTAGAGATGTTGGGTCTGCCTGAGTGGGCGTGTGCTACCACTCGGTCCATGGCAGCCAAGGAGGGTGTTGAAAAGGATCTGGAGCCTGAGAGTAGGGCCCAGATCCCTGCCTTAGAGAGAAGGGGCAGGGGCGCGGGAAGCCGGCCCCCTTGGTTCCCACGGCCCAGGAAGGAGCAGACCCTGAGGGGGATGCCCTGGAGCCTACCGGGGAGCAGATCACCGAACTGGGGGACCTGCCTGAGCTGACCCATTGGCAGCAGGAAGGGGGACCCACCAGGGAGGAATTTTGTGAGCAGCAGAGAGTTTGCCCCTCTCTTGAGGGTATGCGGCGACAGGCTGCAGCCCAGGCAGAAGGTGACATGTCTGGTTCACATCTGATTTATTGGGAGAACAGTCTCCTGTATAGTGAGCCTAAGGTTGCTGAGCCAGGGTCAGCCCGTGTGCTGGTGGTACCCGAGTGCTTCAGAACCTTCCTACTGGGGTTGGCTCATGACATTCCATTGGCAGGACATCTGGGGCAGACCAAGACCTTTGAGAGGCTGGCCGCCCACTTTTATTGGCCCCAGATGCACAAGAGTTCAGACTCTCATTGCAGGACCTGTGAGACTTGCCAGGCAAGTGGGAAGAGTGGGGGGAAGATCAAGGCCCCACTCCAGCCCTTTCCAGTTGTGAGTACCCCATTCGAGCGAGTGGGCATTGACATTGTGGGGCCTCTGGACCCCAAGACAGCCATGGGCAACAGGTTCATCCTGGTCTTGGTGGACCATGCCACCCGGTACCCTGAAGCCATCCCGCTCAGGACAGTGACGGCCCCCGTGGTGGGACGTGCACTGATGGGGATTTTCTCCCGTGTGGGATTCCCCAGAGAGGTGGTGTCTGACAGGGGGACCAACTTCATCTCCCAGTACATGAAGTCTCTGTGGAAGGAGTGCGGGGTAACGTATAAGTTCACCACTCCTTACCACCCCCAAGGTAATGGTCTGGTTGAAAGGTTCAACCGGACCTTGAAGGGCATGATCATGGGCCTAGAAGAGCCCCTGAGGCGTAAGTGGGACGTCCTCTTGCCATGCCTGTTGTTTGCCTACCGTGAGGTGCCACAGAAGTCCTTAGGGTTCAGTCCCTTTGAACTCCTCTATGGCCACCCGGTTAGAGGACCTCTGAGTCTGGTCAAGGAAGGCTGGGAGCAATCTCCCAGGAAACCTCCCCAAGATGTATTTAGCTACATGTTGGCCTTCAGGAACCAGACTCGGCGTTTCAGAAAAATTGCTGAGGCAAATCTGGAAGCCAGCCAGGAAGAGATGAAACGTTGGCACGACCAGAATGCCACTCTGGTCGAATTTCAACCTGGTCAGAAGGTTTGGGTACTGGCCCCAGTGGAGCCTTGTGCGCTCCAAGATAAGTGGACCGGTCCCTTTGAGGTGGTGGAGCGCAAAAGTCCAGTTACCTACTTGGTGGACTTTCAGTCTCCCAGGAACCCCTTGCGGGTCCTGCATGTGAACCGCCTAAAGCCCCACTTTGAGAGGTCCGAAGTGGGCATGCTTCTTGCCACAGATGATGGGGTTGAGGAGGAGAGTGAGCCTCTCCCTGACCTCCTGTGTGCAGAAGAGAAGGATGGGTCAGTGGAGGGTGTGATCCTCTCCACCACACTGACCCCTGAGCAACAGAGAGATTGTCACCACCTGTTGGGGCAATTTTCTGATTTGTTCTCCCTGGTACCTGGTGTCACTGATTGGTGCGTCCATGAGGTGGATACCGGGGACAGTTCTCCTGTCAAGCACAAGGCTTACAGGGTAACTGACAGGGTCAGGGCTTGCATTAAGGAGGAGGTCTCCAAAATGTTCGCCCTAGGGGTGGTTGAGTCCTCTAGCAGCCCCTGGTCCAGCCCCGTGGTCTTGGTACCAAAAGCTGCGACGCCTGGTGCCACTCCTGAACTTAGGTTCTGTGTGGACTACCGAGGTCTCAATTCGGTCACCAAGACCGACGCGCACCCCATCCCCAGAGCTGATGAGCTCATAGACCGGTTAGGGGCTGCCCGGTACCTCAGCACGTTTGATCTGACGTCTGGGTACTGGCAGATCGCCTTAACTGATGGGGCAAAGGAGAGGTCAGCATTCTCCACACCAGATGGGCACTACCAGTTCCGTGTGATGCCCTTTGGGATGAAGAATGCCCCTGCCACCTTCCAGAGATTGGTCAACCAGGTGTTGGTTGGGCTGGAGGCTTTCAGTGCCGCCTACCTGGATGACATTGCAGTGTTTAGTTCCTCCTGGGAGGACCACTTGCGCCACCTCTGGGAAGTGTTGATGGCGCTGCGCAGAGCAGGCCTCACAATCAAGGCCAGTAAGTGCCAGATTGGGCAGGGTTCTGTGGTGTACTTGGGACACCAGGTGGGGAGCGGCCAGGTGGCGCCCCTGCAGCCCAAGATTGAAACCATCCTGGCTTGGGAGCCCCCAAGGACCCAGACCCAGGTGAGGGCCTTCTTAGGACTCACGGGTTATTACAGGAGGTTTGTCAAGGGGTATGGCAACATTGTTGCACCCTTGACTGAGCTGACTTCCAAGAAGCGGCCAAAGATTGTGAACTGGACTGACACCTGTCAGAAAGCCTTTGATGCCCTCAAAACTGCTATGTGTACAGCACCCGTACTCCAGGCGCCCAATTTTGCTAAGGAATTTGTTGTCCAGACAGACGCTTCAGAGCATGGGGTGGGGGCCGTTCTGTCACAGATAAATGAGGAGGGACTAGACCAACCTGTAGCCTTCATCAGTAGGAGGTTACTTCCACGGGAACAGAGGTGGAGTGCAATTGAGCGTGAGGCATTTGCTGTGGTCTGGGCACTGAAGAAGCTGAGACCATACCTGTTTGGGACTCACTTCCGGGTTCAGACAGACCACAGGCCCCTCAGATGGTTGATGCAGATGAGGGGTGAGAATCCCAAGTTGTTGAGGTGGTCCATTTCCCTACAGGGTATGGACTTCACGGTGGAACACCGCCCTGGTACAGAACACGCCAATGCTGATGGTCTGTCCAGATTTTTCCGCCTTAGCGATGAGAACTTCCAAGGGGATGGGTAGTTCTCCCCACATTTCAGCTGGAGGGGACGTGTGTTAGACCTGGCACCATTGGCGTGGGTCTCCCTTCCATTTTTCGCTGTTGTCTCCTCTGTTTTACTGGTGTTAGATGCTCTGGGCGCTGTGCCACTGCCATTCAGTGTCACAGCGCGAATGCTCCCTGTATAAATATGTCTATGTGAATTGGTATATCCCTGATTGGCTTATTTGGTTTACCTGTTAGTCCCTAGTAGTGTGGCCTATGTGTGCCCAGGGCTGGTAAACCAAATGCTGCTGGTGGGCCTGCAGCACTGATGTGTGCCACCCACAGAAGCAGCTTGTAAAGTGTGTCTCAGACCTGCCACTGCAGTGTCTGTGTGCAGTCCAGAACTGCCATCTTGGCTGTGAAGTGCACTCACTTCCCAGCCCCTGAACCTTCCCTTAGCATCCTGTAAGTCACCCCTATGGTAGGGTGCCTTGTATGTGTAAGGCAGGACATGCCTTGGTGTGTGTAGCATGTCCTGGTAGTGAATTATGCACCATTTCGTTTTTCACTACTGTAAGGCTACCTGTTCCTCATAGGCTAGAATGGGCAGTTTGACTATTACATGCTATAGTCCTAACTGACCCCAGGAACATGGTAGAAAAACGAATTTAGTATGCCTGAGCTCAGAATATTAAAATACACCTTTTAGTGAAGTTTATTTTTATATTCTGTGTTTGAAAATACCACTTTTAGAAAGTAGGTATTTTCTTGCCTAAGCCTTCCAGTGTGCTCTGCCGTTATGTGTATTGGCTGTCTGGTTTTAGAGGGGCAGGACAGGCTGAGTCAGACCTGGGTTGAATAGAGAGATCTGCATTTAGAGTGTGGGGAGGGGTGGCTCTTTGATCTGAATAGGGCTGTGCCTGGCAAGGTGAATGCTGGCTCCACCTCCCACTGTGTGTCTGCTAGCAGACCCCCTCTTTCTGAAAGGAAGGATGCAGCCTGGTAAACAAAGTGCTCCAGGCCTGAGCAGAACTGGTTCTGGCTAGGTTCAGGGACTGGTAGCTTCAAGGATCAAAGGCTTTTGGGGTATAAATATCTGTGCTCAAACCCCCTACTTTTGTATTGCTTTTGGATCTGGAGAGGAAACTCTGTCCGTGCCACTGGAGGAATCTGCAGGAAGTGACTGTCCCTGTGCTGTGTGTTGTTTCTTGCACTGGCCTGCAGCAGTGACCACTGGACCTTGAAGAAGAGGAAAAGGAACTCTTGAGAGAACTTTTATTTTTGTACAGCAATCACCCAAGGGCTAGGAAAAGAGCTAGCCTCCTGCTGGAGTCTCAGGCACATCAGACTCCACCACCAACCTCCTGCTTCCTCCCTGCGAGGACTGCTATCTGCTGAGGAGGCTCCTGTGAGTTCCAGGGCCTCTAGTTTGCATCAGAGAAAAGAGGGTAAGAAATCGACGCTAACGCATCTTTGCGGGCCGCTGCAGTCGAGAGCGCTGGGAAAATCATCGCGCTACTGCCGCCGAGGGCCCGCAACCCGAAACCATCGCTGACGCTCCTTTGCGAGCCGCTGCAGCCGAGACGCGCTGGAAAGATCATCGCGCTGCTGTCGCCGCGCACTCGCAACCCTTAAAGAAATCATCGCTTCGAGACATCGCAGTGCGGACGCCGTGCGTTCGCCACTTTGATCGCATCGCACCGAATTTCGTCGCTCCTCGCGGAGCGTCTTGTCTTCGCATCGCAACACGATCGCACAGCGCAACAGGATCACCGCATCGACTTCTCCCACGCGGCAAGAAAGTCATCGCATCGGCGGTCCAGCGTGCAGAAGTTTGTCGCATCGTCTCCGCACGCATCCCGCAGATCGGCGCATCATCCTCCCTTGCGGCAAGGATTTCAACGCATCGCCGGCCTCGCGTGCCGAGAATCATCGCTACAGCTTATTTGCGACACTTTGTTGGTTTTGCTACTAAACCCAGGTACTTTGTGAAAGAAAGGGTCGCAGAGACCACTGCTTTGAACTTGAACCTTATTTTTGCAACCTTTGAACTATTTTTGACAGCCCTTCAACAGCTATCCTATTTTTGACAGTATTGTGGCTTTTACAGTTATTGGTCTTGTGATAAATCTGCCTTTATATAAAGATACTTATTTTTTATAATAACTACTTGTGTGGTGTCCCTTTGTAGTGTTCCTCACTGTGTTACTGTGTATGATCATAAATGCTTCACACCCTGCCTCTGAGATAAGCCTACCTGCTCGTGCTACGTTACCACAGGGTTGAGCAGGGGTATTAAAGAGGGTAGCCCTCTCACTCTGACTTAGGAAGAAGGGTCCCTACTTGGACAGTGGCCAGCCATTGCCAACTAGAGACCCCCATTTCTAACATTGGTGGTCAGCGGTGAGGATCTGGACTTGCATTTATGATCGCATACAGTAATTATAGTGTACACTACTAGTGAGTGCAGACCATAACGTACCGCATACATTTTTTGAGAATTTTTTTTTGCTTCTATATTGTGATTGATATTGCCGGTGATTTTTCACCCGCGCACATTTTCTGAGAGTTTTTGGGATCCTATATTGTGATTGATATTGCCGGTGATTCTTCACCCGCGCCCATTTATTGAAAGTTTTTGATCCCCTATTGTAATTGATATTGCCGGTGATTTTTCACCCGCGCACATTTCTGAGAGTTTTTGGGATCCTATATTGTGATTGATATTGCCGGTGATTTTTCACCCGCGCCCATTTATTGAAAGTTTTTGATCCCCTATTGTGATTGATATTGCTGGTGATTTTTCACCCACGCACATTTCTGAGAGTTTTTAGGATCCTATATTGTGATTGATATTGCCGGTGATTTTTCACCCGCTTACATTTTTTGAGAAGTTTTCTTCTGTCCTTTATTGATATTGCCAGTTATTTCTACAATGGGCAAGCCCAGATCCAATGCCTCAGAGGATCTCTCCTGGGAAGAAGAGAAAATAGAAACCTACAATGCCAAGCAGCTCAAATATTTTTGCAAGCAATTCACAGTCCCTATCACAGGTCTCACTAGAAGGGAGGAGTATTACAAGGCGCTGAAGGCCTGGCTAGAAGCCAGGGATGCCCCTAAGGATCTAGGAGAGCTTGTGGAGGGAGGAGAGCAGCAGGGCGATGTAGTAGACTTAGTAGGAGATCCAGCCCTTTCCAACCCGGGCTCTAGTGTGTCCGCTAAGGGTCTGTCCCCAGAAGAGCTGGAGGACAGGGAGAGAGATAGGCGGCATAATATGGAGATGGCTAAGCTTAAAATGGATGGTCACCGGGACCTAGAGAACAAGAAGTTAGAAATTGAGATTATGAGGATGAAGCTGGAGCATGAGAGAGTATTGAGGGAGTTGGAGATTAAAGCTAAGAGCATGGAAATCTCCCCTCTGGTGGCAGCGTACCTGTAGTGCACCCTGAGAGTAGGGTGTATATACCCAAGGAGGTTATTAAAGATTTCCACAAAAGTGAAGATATTGGGCAATGGTTTGCCGCTTATGAATTAGCCATGGTGTCCCACCGGGTCCCTGAGAAGGATTGGGGAGCGGGGTTGTGGGGACGCTTTGTGAGTGAGGGGAGGGATACCTTGTTGGACCTGCCCCCAGAAAGTAGGATGGTTTATGCCCACATGAAGGAAGCGTTGATGACCCGCTATGGTTTGACCCCTGAGATGTATAGGCAGAGGTTTAGGGTCTGTAAGAAGCTAGAGGGTACCACGTGGGTTGAATATGTGTCCTTTTTTTGCAGAGCCATGGAACGCTGGGTAAAAGGTAGCAAAGTAGAAACTTTTGCACAGTTTTATGATTTGATTGCATGGGAGCATTTATCTAGTAATTGTTTTCCTGAGCTACGCCAGCACCTAATTGATTGCAAGCTGACTAACCCTAGGAAGCTTGCTGAGGAGGCGGACCGCTGGGTGAGCACCCGGGTCCGCAAGGGTCCAGTGGGAGACGTCGCCAAAGGTGGGCAGGGTCCCCAGCAGAGGAGTGGGGGGACAAGGGTCAACAGAGGGAGTTCCACCGAGGGCCCCAAAGTAATCCCCCAGGGAACCAAGCAGTGGTGTCCCAGCCCCCCCAAGAAAGGAGGACCGGGCCCCCAACAGGTAGGCCTGTTCCCAGGGGGCCCCCACGTGTTACAACTGTGGTCAAGTGGGCCACAGATATTTTGATCCCCAGTGCCCCCAAAGGGGGCCAGTGCAGCCCCCGTGCACCACCCCGCCAGATTGCTAGTGTAGCCCTGGGAGAGGAGGAGATGGGTGCCCAAGAGGGGTGGGATCCCGTAGAATTGACCCTTGTCTCATTAGGGGACTTTGAGATGGTCCCCAAGCCTGCACTGCCTGCTAACACTAAAAAATACAGGCAGTGGGTGACCATCAATGGCCATAGGGTGGAGGCTCTAAGAGACACAGGGGCCAGTGTAACTGCTGTCAGCTCCCGGTTGGTGTCCAAAGAGCAGGTTGTCCCCCATGCATTCTACCCAGTAGTGTCCGCAGACAACTCAGAGAGCCAATGTGAGGTGGCTCAGGTTCCCTTTGAGTGGGGGGGTCTCAGGAACTCTTCAGGTAGCTGTGAGGCCCGCCATGCCTGTAGACTGTCTGCTGGGCAATGATTTAGAGGACTCCCCGTGGGCTACGGTGGAGAGGAAGGCTCACTTAGAGATGTTGGGTCTGCCTGAGTGGGCGTGTGCTACCACTCGGTCCATGGCAGCCAAGGAGGGTGTTGAAAAGGATCTGGAGCCTGAGAGTAGGGCCCAGATCCCTGCCTTAGAGAGAAGGGGCAGGGGGCGCGGGAAGCCGGCCCCCTTGGTTCCCACGGCCCAGGAAGGAGCAGACCCTGAGGGGGATGCCCTGGAGCCTACCGGGGAGCAGATCACCGAACTGGGGGACCTGCCTGAGCTGACCCATTGGCAGCAGGAAGGGGGACCCACCAGGGAGGAATTTTGTGAGCAGCAGAGAGTTTGCCCCTCTCTTGAGGGTATGCGGCGACAGGCTGCAGCCCAGGCAGAAGGTGACATGTCTGGTTCACATCTGATTTATTGGGAGAACAGTCTCCTGTATAGTGAGCCTAAGGTTGCTGAGCCAGGGTCAGCCCGTGTGCTGGTGGTACCCGAGTGCTTCAGAACCTTCCTACTGGGGTTGGCTCATGACATTCCATTGGCAGGACATCTGGGGCAGACCAAGACCTTTGAGAGGCTGGCCGCCCACTTTTATTGGCCCCAGATGCACAAGAGTTCAGACTCTCATTGCAGGACCTGTGAGACTTGCCAGGCAAGTGGGAAGAGTGGGGGAAGATCAAGGCCCCACTCCAGCCCTTTCCAGTTGTGAGTACCCCATTCGAGCGAGTGGGCATTGACATTGTGGGGCCTCTGGACCCCAAGACAGCCATGGGCAACAGGTTCATCCTGGTCTTGGTGGACCATGCCACCCGGTACCCTGAAGCCATCCCGCTCAGGACAGTGACGGCCCCCGTGGTGGGACGTGCACTGATGGGGATTTTCTCCCGTGTGGGATTCCCCAGAGAGGTGGTGTCTGACAGGGGGACCAACTTCATCTCCCAGTACATGAAGTCTCTGTGGAAGGAGTGCGGGGTAACGTATAAGTTCACCACTCCTTACCACCCCCAAGGTAATGGTCTGGTTGAAAGGTTCAACCGGACCTTGAAGGGCATGATCATGGGCCTAGAAGAGCCCCTGAGGCGTAAGTGGGACGTCCTCTTGCCATGCCTGTTGTTTGCCTACCGTGAGGTGCCACAGAAGTCCTTAGGGTTCAGTCCCTTTGAACTCCTCTATGGCCACCCGGTTAGAGGACCTCTGAGTCTGGTCAAGGAAGGCTGGGAGCAATCTCCCAGGAAACCTCCCCAAGATGTATTTAGCTACATGTTGGCCTTCAGGAACCAGACTCGGCGTTTCAGAAAAATTGCTGAGGCCAATCTGGAAGCCAGCCAGGAAGAGATGAAACGTTGGCACGACCAGAATGCCACTCTGGTCGAATTTCAACCTGGTCAGAAGGTTTGGGTACTGGCCCCAGTGGAGCCTTGTGCGCTCCAAGATAAGTGGACCGGTCCCTTTGAGGTGGTGGAGCGCAAAAGTCCAGTTACCTACTTGGTGGACTTTCAGTCTCCCAGGAACCCCTTGCGGGTCCTGCATGTGAACCGCCTAAAGCCCCACTTTGAGAGGTCCGAAGTGGGCATGCTTCTTGCCACAGATGATGGGGTTGAGGAGGAGAGTGAGCCTCTCCCTGACCTCCTGTGTGCAGAAGAGAAGGATGGGTCAGTGGAGGGTGTGATCCTCTCCACCACACTGACCCCTGAGCAACAGAGAGATTGTCACCACCTGTTGGGGCAATTTTCTGATTTGTTCTCCCTGGTACCTGGTGTCACTGATTGGTGTGTCCATGAGGTGGATACCGGGGACAGTTCTCCTGTCAAGCACAAGGCTTACAGGGTAACTGACAGGGTCAGGGCTTGCATTAAGGAGGAGGTCTCCAAAATGTTCGCCCTAGGGGTGGTTGAGTCCTCTAGCAGCCCCTGGTCCAGCCCCGTGGTCTTGGTACCAAAAGCTGCGACGCCTGGTGCCACTCCTGAACTTAGGTTCTGTGTGGACTACCGAGGTCTCAATTCGGTCACCAAGACCGACGCGCACCCCATCCCCAGAGCTGATGAGCTCATAGACCGGTTAGGGGCTGCCCGGTACCTCAGCACGTTTGATCTGACGTCTGGGTACTGGCAGATCGCCTTAACTGATGGGGCCAAGGAGAGGTCAGCATTCTCCACACCAGATGGGCACTACCAGTTCCGTGTGATGCCCTTTGGGATGAAGAATGCCCCTGCCACCTTCCAGAGATTGGTCAACCAGGTGTTGGTTGGGCTGGAGGCTTTCAGTGCCGCCTACCTGGATGACATTGCAGTGTTTAGTTCCTCCTGGGAGGACCACTTGCGCCACCTCTGGGAAGTGTTGATGGCGCTGCGCAGAGCAGGCCTCACAATCAAGGCCAGTAAGTGCCAGATTGGGCAGGGTTCTGTGGTGTACTTGGGACACCAGGTGGGGAGCGGCCAGGTGGCGCCCCTGCAGCCCAAGATTGAAACCATCCTGGCTTGGGAGCCCCCAAGGACCCAGACCCAGGTGAGGGCCTTCTTAGGACTCACGGGTTATTACAGGAGGTTTGTCAAGGGGTATGGCAACATTGTTGCACCCTTGACTGAGCTGACTTCCAAGAAGCGGCCAAAGATTGTGAACTGGACTGACACCTGTCAGAAAGCCTTTGATGCCCTCAAAACTGCTATGTGTACAGCACCCGTACTCCAGGCGCCCAATTTTGCTAAGGAATTTGTTGTCCAGACAGACGCTTCAGAGCATGGGGTGGGGGCCGTTCTGTCACAGATAAATGAGGAGGGACTAGACCAACCTGTAGCCTTCATCAGTAGGAGGTTACTTCCACGGGAACAGAGGTGGAGTGCAATTGAGCGTGAGGCATTTGCTGTGGTCTGGGCACTGAAGAAGCTGAGACCATACCTGTTTGGGACTCACTTCCGGGTTCAGACAGACCACAGGCCCCTCAGATGGTTGATGCAGATGAGGGGTGAGAATCCCAAGTTGTTGAGGTGGTCCATTTCCCTACAGGGTATGGACTTCACGGTGGAACACCGCCCTGGTACAGAACACGCCAATGCTGATGGTCTGTCCAGATTTTTCCGCCTTAGCGATGAGAACTTCCAAGGGGATGGGTAGTTCTCCCCACATTTCAGCTGGAGGGGACGTGTGTTAGACCTGGCACCATTGGCGTGGGTCTCCCTTCCATTTTTCGCTGTTGTCTCCTCTGTTTTACTGGTGTTAGATGCTCTGGGCGCTGTGCCACTGCCATTCAGTGTCACAGCGCGAATGCTCCCTGTATAAATATGTCTATGTGAATTGGTATATCCCTGATTGGCTTATTTGGTTTACCTGTTAGTCCCTAGTAGTGTGGCCTATGTGTGCCCAGGGCTGGTAAACCAAATGCTGCTGGTGGGCCTGCAGCACTGATGTGTGCCACCCACAGAAGCAGCTTGTAAAGTGTGTCTCAGACCTGCCACTGCAGTGTCTGTGTGCAGTCCAGAACTGCCATCTTGGCTGTGAAGTGCACTCACTTCCCAGCCCCTGAACCTTCCCTTAGCATCCTGTAAGTCACCCCTATGGTAGGGTGCCTTGTATGTGTAAGGCAGGACATGCCTTGGTGTGTGTAGCATGTCCTGGTAGTGAATTATGCACCATTTCGTTTTTCACTACTGTAAGGCTACCTGTTCCTCATAGGCTAGAATGGGCAGTTTGACTATTACATGCTATAGTCCTAACTGACCCCAGGAACATGGTAGAAAAACGAATTTAGTATGCCTGAGCTCAGAATATTAAAATACACCTTTTAGTGAAGTTTATTTTTATATTCTGTGTTTGAAAATACCACTTTTAGAAAGTAGGTATTTTCTTGCCTAAGCCTTCCAGTGTGCTCTGCCGTTATGTGTATTGGCTGTCTGGTTTTAGAGGGGCAGGACAGGCTGAGTCAGACCTGGGTTGAATAGAGAGATCTGCATTTAGAGTGTGGGGAGGGGTGGCTCTTTGATCTGAATAGGGCTGTGCCTGGCAAGGTGAATGCTGGCTCCACCTCCCACTGTGTGTCTGCTAGCAGACCCCTCTTTCTGAAAGGAAGGATGCAGCCTGGTAAACAAAGTGCTCCAGGCCTGAGCAGAACTGGTTCTGGCTAGGTTCAGGGACTGGTAGCTTCAAGGATCAAAGGCTTTTGGGGTATAAATATCTGTGCTCAAACCCCCTACTTTTGTATTGCTTTTGGATCTGGAGAGGAAACTCTGTCCGTGCCACTGGAGGAATCTGCAGGAAGTGACTGTCCCTGTGCTGTGTGTTGTTTCTTGCACTGGCCTGCAGCAGTGACCACTGGACCTTGAAGAAGAGGAAAAGGAACTCTTGAGAGAACTTTTATTTTTGTACAGCAATCACCCAAGGGCTAGGAAAAGAGCTAGCCTCCTGCTGGAGTCTCAGGCACAACAGACTCCACCACCAACCTCCTGCTTCCTCCCTGCGAGGACTGCTATCTGCTGAGGAGGCTCCTGTGAGTTCCAGGGCCTCTAGTTTGCATCAGAGAAAAGAGGGTAAGAAATCGACGCTAACGCATCTTTGCGGGCCGCTGCAGTCGAGAGCGCTGGGAAAATCATCGCGCTACTGCCGCCGAGGGCCCGCAACCCGAAACCATCGCTGACGCCCCTTTGCGAGCCGCTGCAGCCGAGACGCGCTGGAAAGATCATCGCGCTGCTGTCGCCGCGCACTCGCAACCCTTAAAGAAATCATCGCTTCGAGACATCGCAGTGCGGACGCCGTGCGTTCGCCACTTTGATCGCATCGCACCGAATTTCGTCGCTCCTCGCGGAGCGTCTTGTCTTCGCATCGCAACACGATCGCACAGCGCAACAGGATCACCGCATCGACTTCTCCCACGCGGCAAGAAAGTCATCGCATCGGCGGTCCAGCGTGCAGAAGTTTGTCGCATCGTCTCCGCACGCATCCCGCAGATCGGCGCATCATCCTCCCTTGCGGCAAGGATTTCAACGCATCGCCGGCCTCGCGTGCCGAGAATCATCGCTACAGCTTATTTGCGACACTTTGTTGGTTTTGCTACTAAACCCAGGTACTTTGTGAAAGAAAGGGTCGCAGAGACCACTGCTTTGAACTTGAACCTTATTTTTGCAACCTTTGAACTATTTTTGACAGCCCTTCAACAGCTATCCTATTTTTGACAGTATTGTGGCTTTTACAGTTATTGGTCTTGTGATAAATCTGCCTATATATAAAGATACTTATTTTTTATAATAACTACTTGTGTGGTGTCCCTTTGTAGTGTTCCTCACTGTGTTACTGTGTATGATCATAAATGCTTCACACCCTGCCTCTGAGATAAGCCTACCTGCTCGTGCTACGTTACCACAGGGTTGAGCAGGGGTATTAAAGAGGGTAGCCCTCTCACTCTGACTTAGGAAGAAGGGTCCCTACTTGGACAGTGGCCAGCCATTGCCAACTAGAGACCCCCATTTCTAACACCCCCTATAACTGCCCATGTTAGAAAATTGCACTAGGGGACGCCAAATCTCGCTTGTATTTCTGAAGCCTCGCTTAGAAAAAGCTCTGCCACACGACAATTGGTAGATTTTGGCCCGATGATGCGTTTCAAGAGTAACCAGAGTCGCCAAATTCTGGCAATTCCGCATTCCGTCCACCCCTACTTTTACGAAAAGTAAGGAAAGAAAGTTGCAGGACCATGGAAAAACCCTCTAACAACTGTATACAGCACGTTCTTTCTTTAAGTACATGACTGCTACAGATTTTCTTAAGGATTTTTGGAGATCATGGCATATTTATTTGACTTGGACAACTTTTAATTTTTTTGCTGTCACCATTGCGCTTCCTTCTGGAATATTCATTGGATTCCCCGGGCTTTTGATAGTGTTTAGCAGTCAACATCAACATTGTGAATCACCTTATGACCTAAATCACTGAAAAAAACCGAACTATATCTGCATACCCAGCAAACAGTTTACACTTAGTTATTTTAGTTTCACAGAAATGCACCCCATTTTTATTTTTCATTAAACAAAAGAACGATGGTGCTTTCATACTACTCAGAGGTTTGCCCACAACAAAACATTCAGCACTGCTCTAATTCAAACCCACGCAAAGCAGCGTCACTTTAACCGCCCCCCCACACACATTTATTTATGCAAAAAGCTCGCTGCAAGTCCTCGGTATTTCCTTTATTTTTATTTGGGAAAGCAGGGGAATGTGTGAGGAGGCACAGTAGGAGGAGGTGATAGAAGACATAAAAAGAATTGAAGACGAATAGTGGCCATGGCAAACCCCAGGCAGATGAGTATGATGGCAGTGGTTCATATCATAGAGAGGTGGTTGGTGGAGGGATGTCAGACCTGTGCTGTAAATTGAACAAAAGCGCATATTCACTGAATGCGGAAAGGAAAAGTAAAGAAAGCCCATAACGCTGGAGGGAATAAGGCAATGGGGCTTTCCCTCATGCAGGTAAAAGGATGATAGGGACTGTCTGCTTACAGAGCTACAACAATAATACAATGAAAATATTTAAATTGAAATTAAAGAAAAAAGAACAAAACTGAGACAAAGTTATTCTAGCTATAGCAACTTTAAATACAGTTAAAATAGCACATGAACCCTCCCTACCTCCTTCAAGTGGCTTAGGCGGAGCATTCCACCCAACAGTAGGTCCACAGTAGCCACTAGTGGTTTCAGCAAATCCACTACTCCCAACACCGTGCTGGTCCCAGTTATGCCAGTATAAGAAAGCTCATTTTGCTCTCTGGTGTGGCAATGTTCAGATCCTGTTTCATGGACTATAGTTAATGTCACTGTAAGGTGAAGATGAGGAGTCTCAAATAACATACTAACTGCCCTCTTTTGTAACCTGCACATATCTATCAATGCTGCCTAACACCTCCCTTTGCCTACCAACAACATGACTCCCTCTCACCACCAATGAGCCTGAAGTATCAAGCACTAGTTGGAAATCTTCCATCTAAAGTAGCTATCACACTTGCCCCTAAGACTACCAGATCCAGAGACCCAGAGACAAAGGTCCAAATAATGCGAACAAGGAGACCATTTTACTCTAGTTTTATGTATGAGTAAATCCATTCTGAGTGTAACTTCATGTTCTGTGAAAGATAAACATGACTTAACACTCATAACTCAAGTCACGTGCACCTAAGTTCAACATATGTGCAAACCTCTTTACTTGTTTAATTTGCATATTCTAAAGATAATGCAATCTGTGAATAAAATAAGATATTACTAACCCTAAAGCAGAGAAGGATTCAATATCTGATGGTGAAACGTCTACATGTAAAAACAACTCTCTTCTAGGAACAAGAAGTGTACTGTTGAAGTTGAATAGAGTGGTCAAACCTTTATGTAGAAAAAGACTGGTTACATGAATGAGTGTTAATGACTCAATATTCATACACATCCAGTAGGTACTGTTGTGTGATAGGAATAAAGTCTGGAAGACAAGAGCTGAGGCGAAATAATAATTTTTACCTGAGTTTCAAACATAGAATGACATATGCCTTTGTTTAAGACTCAAAATAAGGTTTTGAAGTAGCTAACATGCACCTGCCAGGCTAGATAATTCTTTCATATCTGAGCTCTCAAAAAATGAGTACATTTGTACCCTTGTCAAGCCGTGAACCTCAGGGTAGAGGTGTAGCTTGGTCAGTAAGATTGGGGGGTTGGGGTGTGTGAGCTTCAGATTTCCCAACAATCTCACTGGCATATCTTGTTAAAATACATTGTATGAGAAGCGGGATGTGAGGGGAATCAGTGGAAAAGGAAAGGAGTGTCGATTGTTAGGGGTACTTAAAACACAATATTTTGCAAACTAATCAACATTTTTTAAAGGCTTTCAAAACAGAGATGTGTGTGTGGCCATGTAGAAATCCCAGGTGAAAGCTGACATGCACTTTAAAAATACCCCACTGAAAGCACTTGTACCCAACTATTTACAACATAATACATTTTAGTGGGGTCTAACACCCAAAACACCGCCTCCACCCGAAGCTACGCCCCTGCCTCAGGGTACAGATTCCCTCTTTTCTTGATGCCCTGTGTTTAGGTCGACCTACTATTTTATGAATTAAGCCCAAGAGAATGTTTTGGAAAGTCGGACTGAGTTGCACAAAAACCTTAATTTACGAGTACAGAGCCACTTTCAGATTCAGACAAGTTGATTATGCACTTCTGCACAGGTTTACTCACACAGAGGCTCCTGTTTCTTTATGTATTGCTGTGAATGGAGAGTGATAATTCAGGGCATGAATAACCTAAAAGTGTGTATGCACACAGGATGTTCACAAACCACCTGGGAAACGATCAGAGGTGGACATTATATCATCTTAAGGCAGTAAATCCTTTTTCACTGGGGCTGGTGTAAAGGAGGAGGTTTCCTTTACATTGTGCTAAAAAAAGCAACTTAGAAAAAGTATTGGCACATGCACAGTTTCTGGGATATTCATAATACAGCGCTAACATGGTGACAAATATTATACCCCACCACACAGAGCTTAAAAAAACAACAAAAGTGACACCTGGTTGCAATAGCTGTAAATTATGCGGAGAAGCGAAATATCCTGCCACTTCCATCAACAAATTGCCTACATTTTTTAGCAAATGCACTTACAAACACTATGCACATTTTACCATGTATAACTACACTTGTGAATCATGCAAAAAACTCACAGTGGGTGTACACCCCACCCACTGCTTACCATGGCTTGGTTTTATTATCACTCTCATTTGTTTGTTTCTTCTTTGAAGGCTTGCCTCCCTCTTCTTTGGCTTGTCCCTCTCTCGGGGCACTGCCTCTTTACAATCCTTTTGATAGAAGCACTTGTATTATGCTCACATTCAGGGAAATACTTTTTTCTTTTTGTTTCAGCACCCATGAGAGTGCATGTGTTATCTAGCTCTCTCATTTGTGTGCTGCTTCCCCCTCAAACGCAAGCCACACAACTCTCAGTGTAGCTTCCCATCCGTCCCAGCTTGTATTAAAAAAAATTAGCAACAGGTATATTTTTGCCAGGGTATGACTTCGGAGCAGAAATTAATGATTTTCTTTGTTTTACCCCACCGACCTCAAGAACTACAGACCCATCTCCCTGCTCCCATTCCCAGCGAAAGTCATTGAGAAAGCCATCAACAGCCAACTCACCACCTTCATCGAAGAGCACAACATCCTCGACTCCTCCCAATCCGGCTTCAGAAAAAACCACAGCACAGAAACCGCCCTCCTCGCCGCAACAGACGACATCCACTCCCTACTGGACAGAGGAGAAACAGTAGCCCTCATCCTCCTCGACCTCTCAGCGGCGTTCGACACAGTCTCTCACTGCACCCTAATACACAGACTCCACGGCGCAGGGATCCGGGACAAGGCCCTCGACTGGATGCACTCCTTCCTCTCCGGCAGAACGCAGCGGGTCAGACTCCCCCCTTTCCTCTCGGCCCCTACAACAACCACCTGCGAAGTCCCTCAGGGGTCCTCCCTCAGCCCCACGCTCTTCAACGTCTACATGGCTCCGCTCACCCGCATCGTCAGAACCCACGGACTCAACATTGTGTCATACGCAGACGACACCCAACTTATTCTCTCCTTATCCAACGAACCCAACACCGCCAGACACAACTTTCAAGAAGGCATGGAAGCCGTCGCCAAATGGATGAAAAGCAGCTGCCTACAACTCAACACCGACAAAACAGAAGTACTCATCATGGGCCCAAACCCCCGACGCCTGGAACAACACCTGGTGGCCCCCCGCCCTCGGAAGCCCACTCACCCCCACAGACCACGCACGCAACCTTGGAATCATCCTGGACTCAGAGCTCAAAATGAACCACCAGATCAACTCCGTCGCATCCTCCTGCTTCCACACCCTCCGCCTCCTACGTAAGACCTTCAAATGGATCCCCCTCAAGCACAGAAAGACCATCACTCACGCCCTCCTCACCAGCAGACTCGACTACGGCAACGCATTCTACGCCGGAATAAACAAAAACCTCACCCGCAAGCTACAAAACATCCAGAACGCCACCGCAAGACTGGTCCTCAACCTGCCAAGACACTGTCACATCTCCCAGCACCTGCGCACACTCCACTGGCTCCCCATCGAGGCCAGAATCACCTTCAAGATACTCACCCACCCACACAAGGCCCTCCACGACACCGGACCAGCATACCTGAACAACCGACTCAAATTCCACGCACCTCGAAGGACCCTACGATCAGCCCAGCTCTCCTATGCCATGGTCCCCCGCACCAGAAAGACCAGATCGGGAGTCCGCTCCTTCTCCTTCCTCGCAGCCAGAGCCTGGAACGCCCTTCCGCTCTACCTCAGCAGACAACATCGCTCCCCATCTTCACGAGAAACCTCAAAACCTGGCTCTTCGACAGACCCCCGCCTTGATGGACTGGAACCTGCACCCCCCTCCCCCCCCAACGCCTTGAGGGCCTTACCGGTGAGTAGTCGCGCTTAACAAACGCTGATTGATTGATAATATATGAAAGCCCAGGCCCTGTCACACAAAGCCTTTTACGGTGCTGGGGGAAAGGCTATCAACTGCACTCACACAACTAGAGTTTGATGCAGAAAATACTTAGAAAGACTAAAAATTATATGTTTCATCTACTGGAGGCCCATATATCTGCTCTCTGGGCTACTGCAGAGCACCAAATGGCTCTTGCATATGTTTCTATTCTGAGTTCTGTGGAAAGTAAATTAGGACTTGGGAAGCGTGGTCCTTTAAATTCTGAATAATCTTCAATTTTTTAAAAATTCTTTTCAGAGTTCCCTGAGTGAAAAGTATTTGAAAAATAAACTATACCATTTATGAAGATAGAAACTAGTGAATCTAATGTACAGTTCTCAGATACCTTGAGATATGTGATTGTTTTTCCTTTATGAACAAGCATTGGGAAAGCCAATACATTGCCACTGTTATTATAAACACAAGATCTATTGGCTTTGCCAGTGCTTGTTCATGTATTTGACTGCCATGATTTACATGGCATTCACAAACATGTCTTAATGCATTGGAAGATCTAGCTTTTTGGGGTCGGGGGGGTGGGGGGGGTGGGGGGGTGAACTGACACGGCCCTGTGGTGGAGAGGCCACCAGCTGGAGCAGTTGTCCCACCCCTAAATGAGTTGCGCAGAGGGACCATGGGTTTAGCCCTGCAGGACATCCGCTAGTTTATGTCTGATGCCCCGCTTGCCCCAAACCTTAAATTAATCTCTGTTTACCATAAAGGCGAAAATATACTTTAAGATGATGAAAAGGGAGTACGTGCTGGCTAAATATATTAGATTTTAAAACCTGGTAAATATGCGTGTGCTGGATTTAATTTTAATCAAAGCGTACTCCCAAAAACATACAGTATTGCAATTTCACATAAAATCGCGCCGTTGAAAAGGCATTCACTGAAAACCTTAAATGTAAGATTGATTTCTCTTATTACAAAGAATGTGCAGAAAGGTCTGTTTCAGCTCAGCCTGAAACGATAACGTTGAGTAAAATATTCCCCAAGGGTTTCGGAAACCTTTGGTTTACACAGGCAACAGCCCAGCCACGTCATGCAAACACAAGGCCCCTTTAACAATCACAGCACAGTGGCCTCATTGTAAAGGCGATTCAAGGGGTCTCTTCTGGAGCCAGATATTCACTCATAAGACCCACAGTGGTGGCATGAATTATTAAGAGAGGAGAGTAAAATTTAAAAAATAAAAGTGAAGTGATTAGCCGAGTGGTGAAAATAAAAAATGCAGCCCTCTTTTTCCGACTGGTGGTTACACAGGATAGCTGGGTAGGCTGTCTCACTGTTGCTGGGTGAGAAGTTGTACTTTAGGCACCTATTAAGATATGCGTTTTATAGTAAGACACTTCTTATTGGACCATACTTATTTCGCAAGTTTTGATGGTGGAGCAGTATTTCAGCGTCTTTTAAAAATACTAACCTGGTTTTGTGAAGCCGTTAACAGTGGAGCGCGTTGATAGTGAACGCAGGGACCCTCGTTAGACAGTGCACATGTATCCCTTTGCATGGGCAGCTAGCTGGGTTTAAGGTGGGTGGCTACCTTTTGTGATGAAGGCACACATAGCTAAGCTGAATGACTGTGCGCTCTTGTAGCCAATCAGTTGTGGTGATCTGAGCCACACTGCAGAGCTATAAGAAATGCACAGTGTAATAGAGCCACTTAAACCCTGCTTGTACGTTTGAGGAACCAGAGAAATATAGCATCCATACATTCTCTTATCTGGTGTAGGCCTGGCTTTCCCCGGATTAGAAAATTGAATGATCCTTGTTATGTGGGATAGGCCAGAAAAGATGACAAGATAAAAAAAGCTTATGCCATTCGCAGACATTCATGCAGCATCGCAGAGGTCATTGAGAATTACACTTTTGTGTGTGATTTATTTTGATGGTCTTGTGCTAATGTAAGTGGTAAGCAGTTCTCACACACACTTCAGGGACGATTCCACACTACTGCAAGGAAGAAACTTAGAATGATAATTACTTAAAATACCATTTTGCACAAGATGTGGTAATAGTTAGGTACCAGGTTACTGGCTGCAGAACCTTTCCCATATAAGATAGATCTAGTATGCCAGGATTTGGTTTACCTAAAACGATGCTCATCATGGCCCAGGTCAGTGTTTGAGTGATCCCATCTGCTCTGATGCGATGAATTGGTGCAAATGGCCTATGAGATGGAGGCCTATTTCTCAGTGGCATCACTAAGGGGGGGGGGGGGTGGCGGGGGCGGAGCGGGGAGGCAGATGCAGCCGTGTCCCTGCTCTATTTATCCTGCCCCCTGTGATCCACCATCAGAGCTACTGAATGTATAGGGAGGACACACATAAAAAAGAAACCCACTGCATCTTGCCACACTTTATGTAAATATACACATATAGATGTATATGCAGATCTACATGAAAAGTCAGATTTAACAATTCTAAGCATATATATATATATATATATATCTATATATATAGATATATATATTTATATATATTGATTTATAACGTTGGCATTCTTTGAATTATCTTCTTAAAACATTTGAAAAAAATGTGGTTCGATTATGGCCAATCTGAAATATTTCATGCGCCGGGTCCAACTGGGTAAGTTTAGATCAGACTCATGCTATCTTTGTTGTGGAGTTCTCCTGATCTCTGCTCTGTCACCCTTACTATTCAACTTCTATAGGAGTCCCTTGAAGGCCGAATTGCGGCCGAATTGCGGCCCAGGGTCTTTGGTATGAGGTATTTGCCGATATTTCTGACATTCTGTTGAATCTGCATGATGACTCTCTGAAAATCCTTGTCTTTGAGGGACATCAGGCACTTAATGATTATTAATCATCTAAGTATCAATGCCAGTAAAACAGATGTAGGGTTCTGGTCCTTTTAACACAGTAACACTTCACAGCCAGTCCAGTCAGTCAGGAACAAGGGTTGTCAGGTACTGACTTGTCTTTGTCCGTTACTGCTGCCACTAAGGCTACTCATTGCCAGGTGTTTAATCTTTCAAAGATGACTCCATGACTAGGGACATTACAAATTATTCTTTTGATACATTTGGTGTTATTTTCTGGATTACTGTACTAAATAGTATAGTTAAATGCAACTCAGTACAATCTAAACAAGTTACAAGCAGTACAAAAATACATGCAATCCGAATTGTGTGCGGTCATAAAAACTGTGACCATTTGTCTTATCACAGGCCACTAGGCTGGCTTCCAGTTAAGCAGATCATTCTTGATTCGGCATGGAAATCACTGCAGATGCTTAGCCGAATTATTTGATGAAAAGTTTCCATTTCAAGAAAGATACTAGAGAATTGCATTGAGTATTCGGTCATAAATTGGTTCCCACTGGATGAAGTGCACAAAGTTTACCGGCATGCGGTTGATCATAGCTGGAGTTGGATTGTGGAATGCTGTGCTCTCTGGTGATCCAGCGGAACCTTTTTTAATTTTCTTTACTTACTTACAAATTTGGTTCTGTTTGCTAATTATTTTACACTCATTTACTCCTCCAATTGTACTGGGCCCTTTACGATTAGATGCTCAATTCGAATTCATTTGCCACAGAGGCAGTGATCCTCTGATGAATCTTTCTCCACCGATAGGAGGGGTGGAAATTAGGATGTCTAAACTCACTGTTAGCTGTCCAATGAGGACCATTAATTGACAGCCAACTTATAAATTAGAAATCAAATTTAGATACAACGCTCTCAAGACCATACTGTAAATATAAAGAATAACAACTGAAAGTCCCAACCTCCTGAAGAAGTTAAGACGAGTAAGAATCATACATACCAATAACTCTGCAGTCGCTACACAAAATAAGAGAAGCAACACTTGATGTTCCGTCAGGGCTTGCTGATTCTTTCTACAATGCATTTAAATCATCAATACGATCTAATGACGAATCAACAAGACTCAATAATAGACTCAGGCAGATTTAGAATATATTGATTATTGTATTAGAGATGCAAAGTTCATCACAATCAGCAATTGTGTAAGCAGCTCAGTTAGAAATATCACAGCTTTAATAACGATGCCAAGCATTTAAGCAGGTGTTTTAAATCAAAGTATCCACGAAATTGCAGAGTCCGACTGTCAAATAGGCAGAAGGATAATTTGTAGACTAACAGCTCAATTTCTAAGGGGATGGAAATGATTCAGTTAGCGTCCATTAAGGATGAGTCCATAAGCAAAGCATGAATAAGATCTAAGAAATGTTCAGCATAAAAATTGGTCCATGTGCCACAGACTGTAGCATAGACCAGGCAATCCAAAGTTAGAAAAGTTCAAAAATCTAGAAGCATCCATAATGCAGTGTAGCTTGATTCGGAAAACATTTCAGAAGGAAAGTCTGTAACCTGTCTGTGCAGAAGGATAAATGGTATCTGAGTTGCCCCTCCTTTGGGGTTTCTTCTTCTTATACGTCCTTTGGTAAAGTCCTAGTGGCGTAGCATCACACTACCATCGAAAGACCATCACATGGCTTATGGTCACACAATGTCATCTAAAATGATTGAAACATCAAGCTAATTTCCCATGCTGGTCAAACAAAACTGCAAGTCCACATCGGCCTCACATTGCTGAAAAGAAATACAAAGTTGCAGCCTATGGTCATAGCTAAAATTCTATTCCCACAGGAACATTTTGCTGTGCAAATTTGAAAAAGAAATGAATTATGTCAAGGGACTGTAGTGTACAGACCAAAAAAGTTACATTACATCTTGGCATAGAACGATCCCTTGTTTTCAATCAGGGGAAAGGTCAATACCAGGGAAAAAGCATCTTAAAAAGAAGTCCTCTAAGTTAGCATTGCATAGTTAAATGAAATAAGCTTTAACTCTACCTTAATTGTAATGAATATAAATCAATTCACATATAGTGTATAAACGTTCACAAATATTATTACATGAAATGTCTAATGTTAAAAATATCCTATTACCACATTTTTTTGCATCAATATCATAAATGCACGTTTTTCAAAGTTCAAAATTCTGATCTCGTTTGAATGTTTTCATATTCTATAACGTCTCTAATATCATTCTGTAAAATATCAAGCTTATATTTCACAGTTTACATATTTTGCACCAATTTTTCTAAATGTTCCATATTAACAATAGGCCCCATATTACTAAACGACTACATTTTAGCATAAACTCCATTTATATGCATAAGTTCATTAGTGCAACTTCATTTATATGTATTAATGTTATTCTACTTATGTTTTCTTCATCTCACATTTTAAAGCACTCTTTTACGGTGCTTCTACTATACTTGTCTCTATTTCATGTATCCCTGTATATCGCGTGTAATGTAAAATTTTAACCTTTTTGTGTGCTCTGCCTATAAATGTGTTGTGTATTATGATTTTCAAAATCTCACTACATCACTGGTCTTCATCGCATCTCAGCTTTCACTTTTTTTAAGTGTAAGCTGAAAGAATATGTTTAGTATCTGGTGTTTGAAAAGTTTCAGCACTCCGTCCATTATCTCCTTGTGTTTGCTTTGTTCACCCTAAGTTGGCAGGGTATGCCCAGACGTGGGTCTCTTGCTCACTTTGCCACTGGATTCAAGCTAGCCTGGCTGATGAGGGCCGTTAGCCCGAAACTGGTCCCAGGATGCTTGATTCCGGTCCAGGGAAGACATGGCTTGGCAGTTCGGTCTGGACTGTTCCCATGAGGCACAGGGTCAAGACTGATTTGCATATAGCTATGTCTGAACTGGGGTGGCAAAGTGAGCTAAAGAATGATGATGGATTCAACCCAGATCTGTGACTGGGGGTGAGTGTTTGAAGAGTTTCAGCACTCCGTCCATTATCTCCTTGTGTTTGCTTAGTATCTGGTACCCTCATTTGCCTGTTTGGTTGTATTATTGCAATTGACTGACTCTGTTGAATTTCTTTATCTTGTAATGTTGCGTTGTTATGCTATTTTGTATGCACTTGTGTTGGAACTGGCCCTTTTTGCAGGGTTGTTCCCAAACTTTTTGCTTTCCTCCTGTGTTTTTTTTCTGATCTGTTATTGTGGGCTTTAGGACTCTGGCCATTTTATCACTGCTATTCAGTGCATGTGCTCTCTCCTTTAAACATGGTATGATTCAGTCGTGGCTCTCATGACCACAGGTGGCGGGGGGGCGGGTGTGTAGGTCACGCGGGGGTTCGCGCGGAGGGGGGGATTTAAAAATAAAAAAACTCACCTTACCAGGAATCAGGCAGCCTCCCTCCCCACCCCTAGCCAATCACAACGCTGCAATGGCAGCGTTGTGATTGGTGGGGACAGCACCCAGACAGGCGCCTACGGGGAGGCCATTTTCTTTATGTAGGCTGCATGCAGCCTACATAGAAAAATGCAGAGTGCGCATGACTGGTTTGGTCGGCCCCAGAGGGCCGACCAAACAGTCAGGGCCCACAGCATTGGGCAAGCCACTCCTCCCCGTACCCGCTCACCCACCCACCCGCCCCCCACCAGGCATACCCTTCTGCTTTCTCGCAGCGCAAGAAGCAGAAATACCATTTTATGTTTCTGCTTCTCGCACTGCGAGAAAGCAGTGGGGCGACGCTCCTCCGCCTTAATGGAGGAGCCGCCCCTGTTATGATTGGCTCGCATCTGTTTGGCATATTTAATTTACCTGTAAGTCCCTTGTACAATGGTATCCCATATACCCAGGGTCTGTAAATTAAATGCTGCTAGTGGGCCTGCAGTGATGCTTGTGCCACCCACAGAAGTAGCCTTTCAAACCTGTCTCAGGCCTCTGCCACTGCAGGACATGCATGCGCAGTTTACTGCCACAGTGACTTGGCATTTAAAGTTACTTGCCAAGCCTGAAACTCCTCTTTTACTACATATAGGTCACCTTTAAGGTAGGCCCTATGAGTAGGTTGCTGTGTAGGTAAAAGGTAGGATATGTACCTTCATTGTGTGACATGTCCTGGTAGTGACAAACAGCCTATTTGGTTTCTCTCTGCTGTGAGGCTACTCCTTTCATAGGCTAGCATTGGTAATTCCCTTAATAATCTTTTATTGGTAAGTTCTGATCTGAAAGGAGTAGTGTTACCATGTTTGGTATGTTTGGAATAGTGGTGCTAAATATGTATAGTGATGGTGTTTTTGTGACGTGTGCAACATAAGTCTTTAGCTTATTGCACTAACTGTGATGTTTTGACAGTTGCCTAGTTGGCAAAGTGATTATTGGTCTATGTGAGTTTAGTCCACGTTTAAATGCAATACATAAACATATTGTTATATAATACTGTGTGGAGTCTCTTTTTGTGGTTCATTTGTTGTGCCGCTGGCATGAGTGTGTTGCGCAAACGCTTTACACATTGCCTCTGAGATAAGACTGACCACTCGTACCAAGCTACCAAGGGGGTGAGCATGGGTTATCTTGGGTGTGCAACTCCCTTACCATTACTAGAGTGGTGGGTTCGGCCTGGCTTAGGTGAATAACAACCAACCAGAAACCCCATTTCTAACAACTTTGAAGCTTCATTTTCTGGCATGAGTGTGTTATATAAAATAAATATATATATAATATATATAAATTGGTTGATGCAGTGAGTTATAAGGAGAGTCCCAACATCATTTTTCCCATTGCACATTATCTAGAGAACTTTTAGCTGGAGCAGTAGAAAGAAAGCCAATTTAACATAAAATAGAAGTCACTGTGTTATTCAGATTTTGGTTCTTCGCTGACTCTGTCCACCACCAAAGCACTGTTCCTGCTCCTGATGATGACTCTATATGCAGTCATTGGCAAATCCTCTTTCATTATTATTTTGGTGCTTACAAATACTGGATTTTAGGTTGTAACAATTGTTGACACTGAATTTCAACTACTCAATAAACCATTAAGTATTTTGCAATACTGTATTTTTCTTTATGCAAAAAGTGTGCATGTTATAAATATTTTAAACTAAAACAAAAGGTTTAAACATTCCTTAAAACTCTTTGTATTCACTTTGCATGCACCTGCAGATACATTCTACCTTCTGATCTCTCCCTATTTTTATTAATTCAGCTGATCCATGGCTTTGACTGTTATTGGCCATACAAACGATCAAATGGGTTATGTTGACTATTCATTAGACTATACAGAATTCTACAGTCTCACCTTCATTCATTTTCATCAATTTCATGTTTTAGAGATGGATCATGTACACTATGACATACTGAATTATTTAAAGATGTTTAAGATGTCACTACCAAGTAAATGCATTGTAAAAGCTGAAGGTACTGTAGCGCTGCTTTGACATAAATACACAACGAGACAGCTATCATTAGCTTCACAAGAACAGCACCCCGCAGTGCACTGCTCACGACCTCATGGATGACATCACAAATCACATCATTGATGACATCACAGTTAATTTCAAATATAGCATTATGTAGTGTAAAAAGGTAGCAGTGAATATGAGCTGCTACACAAAAGCTCACAGACATCCCACAAAGAACGAAGGCTGAAGTTATAGTGAAAGCACTGAGACTACATGGAGGCTGAAGGTTACAGTACCACTGTCTGCCAACAGATGCCAGTACTGATATTACATGTGATATGCATAGGGTGTGTGGTGCTGCGATATGGCCAGATCATGAATCTTTTTCTCAATGTGATTGACTAGAATGAATTGGCTTAGGTGGCCTCAGATACTAGTCATTAATATTTCGAACTATTGCCCATAATTCCACTTGATTTGAAGTGAAGACAAGCTGTCTGGAATAAACTGTACAGCTCTTTTGAAACTTTACTCCACTTTAGTATTTAAAATAATGGCACATTTCAATATCTCTGGATCTTGTGATTAAAATCAAATCTCTGTGTGTCGATTTCGAAAGAAATGAAATTAGTTCTTCTTTTCCTTCTTCTTTTACAGGAATCTTCGCTTACTTGAACTACAACGTGCCCCGCACCAGGAAAGAGATCTTTCAAACTCTGATCGCAGGACTGGAAAGACTGGAGTACAGAGGATACGATTCTGCAGGTATTTCAAACAACTTGTGGTACGCCTCAGGAGAAGAAACAGGAGTATCCTGCTCTATGATACCAGGGTCATTCCATGCTCGAGTTATATGCACCCTGTCCTCCTTCTGTGTTCTTGCACCCTTGTGTGCCCCTGCGCCTGCATAGATTATCTTCTGCTCTTGATAGCCGTCCTTTCAATACAGATGCTTTCAAAGGATGTGTAATCAGGCCCTTGTCTCATGCTGAGGTGTGAGTGCATTTAGATGCTTCAACTTGTCAATAGGTCTAGATGGGACATAAACTCAGCGCAGTGGAACTTCCAGGCAATCTCACTGAAGACAATAAAATCTGTGCTTGAATCATGACCTTCGTGCCATTCAAGGTCATGTGTCCTGCATAAAGACAAACCTATGAGCCCAAATATGATCGGGTTCGAGTTCAGTTTGCGACTAATCTTATTTTCTAGAAATTCGTAATACATATTCTTTTGTCTAAAAGGGATATTGAATTTGCTATTTGCATTCTAGGCGTCGCAGTTGATGGTAACAACCATGAAGACAAAGAAAGGCACTTAAAGCTCATCAAGAAAAAAGGGAAGGTGAAGGCCCTGGATGAGGAGCTATACAGTAAGTTGAGAGATCTGTGGAGTACTTCAGCGTAATATGTCATTCCTTTGCGGGACCACCAGAGCAGGAAAAATAGAAACTTGTATAGGGTCATACTCTTTAGGCCGGATTCACAACATTTTACTTTTGCCACATTTGCAGCTACAAATATGAGGCGGGAAACAGCACATTTTGCACAAAAGCTGTTTAGCAAGCTACACCTGCAGAGCTGCTGGTGTCCATTTTTTGCTTTTACCTGCAAATTCTTTAGGTGCTAAATGTTTACTGTTGGGCGAGACAAGGGGTGTGATGCATTCCTTTACCACAAAGGTATGCAAAGAGACGGCCTCATTGCCACATACAGACCTGTTCAGCTGCAGGCTGTCATGGGAATGTCCACTACTGCTGGGCGGTCGAAAAGTTTGCTATCAGCTCTGCAATCCCTTCTATTCCCATAATTAAGTGGTACAATGTGGTTCAATACTTTGACAAGTGGGCTCCTTAGGCCTTGTAAATTAGGTGAATGCACAGAAACAACTTTGGTAAAAACTTTGTGATCTTGGCAAAGTGCAAAATATGTAAAGTTTAGAAAAGGGGGAAGGCTTCTGAAGACCTTTGCAGCAATGGGAAGCAATTTCTATGGCTGTGAGAGAGCGTGAGGGGCAGCAGGGCCAGGGTAGACTTCTGCCCTTTATCAGCCATCCTCTGTAAAAGGCTCCCTCTTGCAGCATATGCCCTACCCCATCACCTGTTGCTGTCACCTCCTGCTGTCTTAACCTTCCGTCCTCTCCCAGCAAAATGCCTTTCCACCATGTGCACCATCACCAGGACTTCACATGCTCCCTGATCCCCAGACTCCACCAGGGGCGGCTCCTCGCTGGCTCAGAGCCAGCAGCTAAAAAATAAAACGATATTTCATTATCGTTTTCCTTTTAAGCAGCTGGCTCAGCCAGCGTGCGCAGGCCGGGGCATGGGAGGGGAGAGGAGGAGTGCTATGTGCACTCTCTAAGTGAGCATGTGTGTTTGGCCGGTTGTCTCAGGCCGGCCAAACACACATGCTCACTTAGTTTTCTCTAACCAGGCTGTATTGAACAGCCTTCCTGGAGAAACCCCACAGACCCCCTGACCTGTGCAGAAAGTCTTTTCAGCCTGCTCAGGCCAATTCCAGCACTACTCACATAGCAGGAGGGCAGCGCGGGGATTGGACAGGGAGTCTGTGATGTGGTCCCAGTGTCAGCTGGGACAAGGAAGAACAAATGACCGAGGCGCAACGCGGGAGGCAGCTGGCAGCAGGCACATTTAAATTTTTATTATTATTAAACTCCCTCCCCCACCCCACGCCCCCCCTCCGGCGCTCCCCCCTCCCCACCACTTTTTCTATGTGTTGAAAGCTGCTGTACACCACCCCATCACCTCTCTCATTCTGGGTCATACCAAGCACTAATCCCCAGACTCCACCCCGGCACCCCTCTCATTCTGTGCTATACTGTGCCCTGATCCCCAGACACCACCCAGTCACCACTCTCATTCTGTGTTGTACTGTGTCCTAATCCCCAGACTCCACCCCAGCACCTCTTTCTTTCTGTGTTATACCATGCCCTAAGCCCCAGACTCCACCCCATCACCTCTTTCTTTCTGTGTTATACCATGCCCTAATCCCCAGACTCCACCCCGTCCCCTCTCTCATTCTGTGTTATACCGTGCCCTAATCCCCAGACTCCACCCCGTCCCCTCTCTCATTCTGTGTTATACCGTGCCCTAAGCCCCAGACTCCACCCCTTCACCGCTCTCATTCTGTGTTATACTGTGCCCTAATCCCCAGACACCACCCAGTCACCACTCTCATTCTGTGTTATACCGTGTCCTAATCCCCAGACTCCACCCCAGCACCTCTTTCTTTCTGTGCTATACCATGCCCTAATCCCCAGACTCCACTCGTCCCCTCTCTCATTCTGTGTTATACCGTGCCCTGAGCCCCAGACTCCACCCCATCACCTCTCTCATTCTGTTACATCATGCCCTTATCCCCTGACTCCACCGCAGCACCTCTCTCATTCTGTGTTATACCGTGCCCTAATCCCAAGACTCCACCCCATCACAAATCTCATTCTGTGTTATACTGTGCCCTTATCCCCAGACTCCACCACAGCACCTCTCTCATTTTGTGTTACACCGTGCCCTAATCCCGAGACTCACCATGGCACCTCTCTCATTCTGTGTTATACTGTGCCCTTATCCCCAGACTCCACCCCATCACCTCTCTCATTCTGTTATACCGTGCCCTAATCCCCAGACTCCACCCCATCACCTCTCTCATTCTGTTATACCATGCCCTAATCCACAGACTCCACCACGGCACCTCTCTCATTCTGTGTTACACCGTGCCCTAATCCCCAGACTCCACCCCATCACCTCTCTCATTCTGTTATACCATGCCCTAATCCACAGACTCCACCACGGCGCCTCTCTCATTCTGTGTTATACCGTGCCCTGATCCCCAGACACCACTCTGTCACCTCTCTAATTCTGTGTTATACCATGCCTTAATCCCCAGACTCCACCCCATCACCTCTCTCATTCTGTTATACCGTGCCCTAATCCCCAGACTCCACCCCATCACCTCTCTCATTCTGTTATACCGTGCCCTAATCCCCAGACTCCACCCCATCACCTCTCTCTCATTCTGTTATACCGTGCCCTAATCCCCAGACTCCACCCCATCACCTCTCTCATTCTGTTATACCGTGCCCTAAACCCCAGACTCCACCCCATCACCTCTCTCATTCTGTTATACCATGCTCTAATCCCCAGACTTCAACCCGGCATCTCTCTCATTCTGTGTAATACTGTTCCCCTAATCCCCAGACTCCACCCCATCACCTCTCTCATTCTGTGTTATACCCTGCTCTAATCCCCAGACTCCACCCCATCACCTCTCTTATTCTGTGTTACACTGTGCCCTAATCCCCAGACTCCACCCTGGCATCTCTCTCATTCTGTGTTATACCGTGCCCTAATCCCCAGACTCCACCCCATCACCTCTCTCATTCTGTTATACCATGCCCTAATCCCCAGACTCCACCCCATCACCTCTCTCATTCTGTTATACCGTGCTCTAATCCCCAGACTTCAACCTGGTATCTCTCTCATTCTGTGTAATACTGTTCCCCTAATCCCCAGACTCCACCCCAGCACCTCTTTCTTTCTGTGCTATACCATGCCCTAATCCCCAGACTCCACCCGTCCCCTCTCTCATTCTGTGTTATACCGTGCCCTGAGCCCCAGACTCCACCCCATCACATCTCTCATTCTGTTACATCATGCCCTTATCCCCTGACTCCACCGCAGCACCTCTCTCATTCTGTGTTATACCGTGCCCTAATCACAAGACTCCACCCCATCACAAATCTCATTCTGTGTTATACTGTGCCCTTATCCCCAGACTCCACCACAGCACCTCTCTCATTTTGTGTTACACCGTGCCCTAATCCCGAGACTCACCATGGCACCTCTCTCATTCTGTGTTATACTGTGCCCTTATCCCCAGACTCCACCCCATCACCTCTCTCATTCTGTTATACCGTGCCCTAATCCCCAGACTCCACCCCATCACCTCTCTCATTCTGTTATACCATGCCCTAATCCACAGACTCCACCACGGCACCTCTCTCATTCTGTGTTATACCGTGCCCTGATCCCCAGACACCACCCCATCACCTCTCTCATTCTGTTATACCGTGCCCTAATCCCCAGACTCCACCCCATCACCTCTCTCATTCTGTTATACCGTGCCCTAATCCCCAGACTCCACCCCATCACCTCTCTCATTCTGTTATACCGTGCCCTAATCCCCAGATTCCACCCCATCACCTCTCTCATTCTGTTATACCGTGCCCTAAACCCCAGACTCCACCCCATCACCTCTCTCATTCTGTTATACCATGCTCTAATCCCCAGACTTCAACCCGGCATCTCTCTCATTCTGTGTAATACTGTCCCCCTAATCCCCAGACTCCACCCCATCACCTCTCTCATTCTGTGTTACACCGTGCCCTAATCCCCAGACTCCACCCGGGCATCTCTCTCATTCTGTGTAATACTGTTCCCCTAATCCCCAGACTCCACCCCATCACCTCTCTCATTCTGTGTTATACCCTGCTCTAATCCCCAGACTTCACCCCATCACCTCTCTCATTCTGTGTTATACCCTGCTCTAATCCCCAGACTTCACCCCATCACCTCTCTCATTCTGTGTTACACCGTGCCCTAATCCCCAGACTCCAGCCCGGCATCTCTCTCATTCTGTTATACCGTGCCCTAATCCCCAGACTCCACCCCATCACCTCTCTCATTCTGTTATACCGTGCCCTAATCCCCAGACTCCACCCCATCACCTCTCTCATTCTGTTATACCGTGCCCTAAACCCCAGACTCCACCCCATCACCTCTCTCATTCTGTTATACCATGCTCTAATCCCCAGACTTCAACCCGGCATCTCTCTCATTCTGTGTAATACTGTTCCCCTAATCCCCAGACTCCACCCCATCACCTCTCTCATTCTGTGTTATACCCTGCTCTAATCCCAGACTCCACCCCATCACCTCTCTCATTCTGTGTTACACCATGCCCTAATCCCCAGACTCCACCCTGGCATCTCTCTCATTCTGTGTTATACCGTGCCCTAATCCCCAGACTCCACCCCATCACCTCTCTCATTCTGTTATACCGTGCCCTAATCCCCAGACTCCACCCCACCACCTCTCTCATTCTGTTATACCGTGCTCTAATCCCCAGACTTCAACCTGGTATCTCTCTCATTCTGTGTAATACTGTTCCCCTAATCCCCAGACTCCACCCATCACCTCTCTCATTCTGTGTTACACCGTGCCCTAATCCCCAGACTCCACCCGGGCATCTCTCTTATTCTGTGTAATACTGTTCCCCTAATCCCCAGACTCCACCCTATCACCTCTCTCATTCTGTGTTACACCGTGCCCTAATTTCCAGACTCCACCCCATCACCTCTCTCATTCTGTGTTATACCCTGCTCTAATCCCCAGACTTCACCCCATCACCTCTCTCATTCTGTGTTATACCCTGCTCTAATCCCCAGACTTCACCCCATCACCTCTCTCATTCTGTGTTACACCGTGCCCTAATCCCCAGACTCCACCCCGGCATCTCTCTCATTCTGTGTTATACCGTGTCCTAATCCCCAGACTTCACCCCATCACCTCTCTCATTCTGAGTTACACCGTGCCCTAATCCCCAGACTCCACCCCATCACCTCTGTCATTCTGTGTTACACCGTGCCCTAATCCCCAGACTCCACCCCAGCATCTCTCTCATTCTGTGTTATACCGTGTCCTAATCCCCAGACTTCACCCCATCACCTCTCTCATTCTGAGTTACACCGTGCCCTAATCCCCAGACTCCACCCCATCACCACTCTCATTCTGTGTTATACCGTGTCCTAATCCCCAGACTCCACCCCAGCACCTCTTTCTTTCTGTGCTATACCATGCCCTAATCCCCAGACTCCACTCGTCCCCTCTCTCATTCTGTGTTATACCGTGCCCTGAGCCCCAGACTCCACCCCATCACCTCTCTCATTCTGTTACATCATGCCCTTATCCCCTGACTCCACCGCAGCACCTCTCTCATTCTGTGTTATACCGTGCCCTAATCCCAAGACTCCACCCCATCACAAATCTCATTCTGTGTTATACTGTGCCCTTATCCCCAGACTCCACCACAGCACCTCTCTCATTTTGTGTTACACCGTGCCCTAATCCCGAGACTCACCATGGCACCTCTCTCATTCTGTGTTATACTGTGCCCTTATCCCCAGACTCCACCCCATCACCTCTCTCATTCTGTTATACCGTGCCCTAATCCCCAGACTCCACCCCATCACCTCTCTCATTCTGTTATACCATGCCCTAATCCACAGACTCCACCACGGCACCTCTCTCATTCTGTGTTACACCGTGCCCTAATCCCCAGACTCCACCCCATCACCTCTCTCATTCTGTTATACCATGCCCTAATCCACAGACTCCACCACGGCACCTCTCTCATTCTGTGTTATACCGTGCCCTGATCCCCAGACACCACTCTGTCACCTCTCTAATTCTGTGTTATACCATGCCTTAATCCCCAGACTCCACCCCATCACCTCTCTCATTCTGTTATACCGTGCCCTAATCCCCAGACTCCACCCCATCACCTCTCTCATTCTGTTATACCGTGCCCTAATCCCCAGACTCCACCCCATCACCTCTCTCTCATTCTGTTATACCGTGCCCTAATCCCCAGACTCCAGCCCATCACCTCTCTCATTCTGTTATACCGTGCCCTAAACCCCAGACTCCACCCCATCACCTCTCTCATTCTGTTATACCATGCTCTAATCCCCAGACTTCAACCCGGCATCTCTCTCATTCTGTGTAATACTGTTCCCCTAATCCCCAGACTCCACCCCATCACCTCTCTCATTCTCTGTTATACCCTGCTCTAATCCCCAGACTCCACCCCATCACCTCTCTTATTCTGTGTTACACTGTGCCCTAATACCCAGACTCCACCCTGGCATCTCTCTCATTCTGTGTTATACCGTGCCCTAATCCCCAGACTCCACCCGGGCATCTCTCTCATTCTGTGTAATACTGTTCCCCTAATCCCCAGACTCCACCCCATCACCTCTCTCATTCTGTGTTATACCCTGCTCTAATCCCCAGACTTCACCCCATCACCTCTCTCATTCTGTGTTATACCCTGCTCTAATCCCCAGACTTCACCCCATCACCTCTCTCATTCTGTGTTACACCGTGCCCTAATCCCCAGACTCCAGCCCGGCATCTCTCTCATTCTGTTATACCGTGCCCTAATCCCCAGACTCCACCCCATCACCTCTCTCATTCTGTTATACCGTGCCCTAATCCCCAGACTCCACCCCATCACCTCTCTCATTCTGTTATACCGTGCCCTAAACCCCAGACTCCACCCCATCACCTCTCTCATTCTGTGTTATACCGTGTCCTAATCCCCAGACTTCACCCCATCACCTCTCTCATTCTGAGTTACACCGTGCCCTAATCCCCAGACTCCACCCCATCACCTCTGTCATTCTGTGTTACACCGTGCCCTAATCCCCAGACTCCACCCCATCACCTCTCTCATTCTGTTATACCGTGCCCTAATCCCCAGACTCCACCCCATCACCTCTCTCATTCTGTTATACCGTGCTCTAATCCCCAGACTTCAACCTGGTATCTCTCTCATTCTGTGTAATACTGTTCCCCTAATCCCCAGACTCCACCCCAGCACCTCTTTCTTTCTGTGCTATACCATGCCCTAATCCCCAGACTCCACCCGTCCCCTCTCTCATTCTGTGTTATACCGTGCCCTGAGCCCCAGACTCCACCCCATCACCTCTCTCATTCTGTTACATCATGCCCTTATCCCCTGACTCCACCGCAGCACCTCTCTCATTCTGTGTTATACCGTGCCCTAATCCCAAGACTCCACCCCATCACAAATCTCATTCTGTGTTATACTGTGCCCTTATCCCCAGACTCCACCACAGCACCTCTCTCATTTTGTGTTACACCGTGCCCTAATCCCGAGACTCACCATGGCACCTCTCTCATTCTGTGTTATACTGTGCCCTTATCCCCAGACTCCACCCCATCACCTCTCTCATTCTGTTATACCGTGCCCTAATCCCAAGACTCCACCCCATCACCTCTCTCATTCTGTTATACCATGCCCTAATCCACAGACTCCACCACGGCACCTCTCTCATTCTGTGTTATACCGTGCCCTGATCCCCAGACACCACTCTGTCACCTCTCTAATTCTGTGCTATACCATGCCTTAATCCCCAGACTCCACCCCATCACCTCTCTCATTCTGTTATACCGTGCCCTAATCCCCAGACTCCACCCCATCACCTCTCTCATTCTGTTATACCGTGCCCTAATCCCCAGACTCCACCCCATCACCTCTCTCATTCTGTTATACCGTGCCCTAATCCCCAGATTCCACCCCATCACCTCTCTCATTCTGTTATACTGTGCCCTAAACCCCAGACTCCACCCCATCACCTCTCTCATTCTGTTATACCATGCTCTAATCCCCAGACTTCAACCCGGCATCTCTCTCATTCTGTGTAATACTGTTCCCCTAATCCCCAGACTCCACCCCATCACCTCTCTCATTCTGTGTTACACCGTGCCCTAATCCCCAGACTCCACCCGGGCATCTCTCTCATTCTGTGTAATACTGTTCCCCTAATCCCCAGACTCCACCCCATCACCTCTCTCATTCTGTGTTATACCCTGCTCTAATCCCCAGACTTCACCCCATCACCTCTCTCATTCTGTGTTATACCCTGCTCTAATCCCCAGACTTCACCCCATCACCTCTCTCATTCTGTGTTACACCGTGCCCTAATCCCCAGACTCCACCCCGGCATCTCTCTCATTCTGTTATACCGTGCCCTAATCCCCAGACTCCACCCTATCACCTCTCTCATTCTGTTATACCGTGCCCTAATTCCCAGACTCCACCCCATCACCTCTCTCATTCTGTTATACCGTGCCCTAAACCCCAGACTCCACCCCATCACCTCTCTCATTCTGTTATACCATGCTCTAATCCCCAGACTTCAACCCGGCATCTCTCTCATTCTGTGTAATACTGTTCCCCTAATCCCCAGACTCCACCCCATCACCTCTCTCATTCTGTGTTATACCCTGCTCTAATCCCCAGACTCCACCCCATCACCTCTCTCATTCTGTGTTACACCATGCCCTAATCCCCAGACTCCACCCTGGCATCTCTCTCATTCTGTGTTATACCGTGCCCTAATCCCCAGACTCCACCCCATCACCTCTCTCATTCTGTTATACCGTGCCCTAATCCCCAGACTCCACCCCACCACCTCTCATTCTGTTATACCGTGCTCTAATCCCCAGACTTCAACCTGGTATCTCTCTCATTCTGTGTAATACTGTTCCCCTAATCCCCAGACTCCACCCCATCACCTCTCTCATTCTGTGTTACACCGTGCCCTAATCCCCAGACTCCACCCGGGCATCTCTCTCATTCTGTGTAATACTGTTCCCCTAATCCCCAGACTCCACCCTATCACCTCTCTCATTCTGTGTTACACCGTGCCCTAATTTCCAGACTCCACCCCATCACCTCTCTCATTCTGTGTTATACCCTGCTCTAATCCCCAGACTTCACCCCATCACCTCTCTCATTCTGTTTTATACCCTGCTCTAATCCCCAGACTTCACCCCATCACCTCTCTCATTCTGTGTTACACCGTGCCCTAATCCCCAGACTCCACCCCGGCATCTCTCTCATTCTGTGTTATACCGTGTCCTAATCCCCATACTTCACCCCATCACCTCTCTCATTCTGAGTTACACCGTGCCCTAATCCCCAGACTCCACCCCATCACCTCTCTCATTCTGTGTTACACCGTGCCCTAATCCCCAGACTCCACCCCGGCATCTCTCTCATTCTGTGTTATACCGTGTCCTAATCCCCAGACTTCACCCCATCACCTCTCTCATTCTGAGTTACACCGTGCCCTAATCCCCAGACTCCACCCCATCACCACTCTCATTCTGTGTTATACCGTGTCCTAATCCCCAGACTCCACCCCAGCACCTCTTTCTTTCTGTGCTATACCATGCCCTAATCCCCAGACTCCACTCGTCCCCTCTCTCATTCTGTGTTATACCGTGCCCTGAGCCCCAGACTCCACCCCATCACCTCTCTCATTCTGTTACATCATGCCCTTATCCCCTGACTCCACCGCAGCACCTCTCTCATTCTGTGTTATACCGTGCCCTAATCCCAAGACTCCACCCCATCACAAATCTCATTCTGTGTTATACTGTGCCCTTATCCCCTGACTCCACCACAGCACCTCTCTCATTCTGTGTTATACCGTGCCCTAATCCCCAGACTCCACCCCATCACCTCTCTCATTCTGTGTTACACCGTGCCCTAATCCCCAGACTCCACCCCGGCATCTCTCTCATTCTGTGTAATACTGTTCCCCTAATCCCCAGACTCACCCCGGCCAGCCCTTCCCCAGCCTGCTTTTCCAGATTTTCAATCACATTCTGCAGACTAAAAAATACCACATATTTGTCAAGGGCGAGTTTCCTCTCACAACCGCATTTTTGTGAATACGCCCCCTCGTTTTTATCTTGGCTCTCAAAGCGGTCTGGCTGACACGGTGTATACTAAATTTAGTGGCTGGGAAGGTTTGAGATTCATGAACATTTTTGTGTAGAACTCCCATTCTTTAACTCTGACCAAAAACTAAATTTGATGGCACCTGTCTGGCAACCTACACTGCTTGCCACCCATTATCCATGTCACTTTTGTACAAGTTTTAGAATATTTCTATCTTTGTACTTTGCTGCAGGGTTTCTCCTTTGGGTGAGACGGACACTGAAAAGCGAGAGAGCGCATTATCAGTGCGAATGACGCTTTACTTCCTTGGGAGAGGATTCTTGCCGCTCTGCATGCCATAGCAGCCTAACCCCCTCACTGTGCTCTAGGCTCAATACATAAGTGCTCGGGGACGTCATCAAATATGATGCTCTACATATAGAACAAATCCATGGAATGAACCCGGGCAGCTTGAGTCATTCAGGGGAAAAGAGCATCCCTAACTCTCTCCTATATAAAAATTAATGCTTTTTAAAAAAAATCTTTCTTTTTCATTACGAAAACAATAAACCTCAGTCTGTCTGAATGAAAAAGCCCCTTCTAGCCTAGCTCCGACTTTGAGTTCCTTTTGAGAAACGAACGCCGGAGGTGTTTATTTAATTTTTCTAATGTAAACACAATATTATAGCCACGATTTAGCACGCATGATTAAAAGTACCGCGTGACAGAGCTTCTCCAAATTACCGCCAGCAAAAAGTCTGTTAAATATTTGGACCAGATGTCGATGACCAGTTTTAACTGAATGACGTATGAGCTGCTTGCATCCACACTCCCCGATACCTTTGGCGAAAGTGACCAAAATAATGCTTTCATAATAATGTTCAGAACTAAAAAGCAGAAAATGCAAATGTCTTGAGTCAGAGAAATGAAATGAAATGAAATGAAAAGACCATTTATTAAGCGCGATAGCTACCCTCAGGCGTCCTAGCGCTACGGACAACGCGTACAGGAAAAACAATTGAAGGTTATTCAGGTTTATTAAAAAGCAGGGTTTTTAAGTGTTTACGGAACAGAAGTAAGTTGGGCTCTGATCGCAGATGGAAGGGGAGGGAATTCCAAAGTTTGGCTGAGTTATAGGAGAACGACCGGCCCCCACATCTGGCTCTCTTGATCCTGGGTACTGTCGTGAGGAGAGAGGATGCTGATCTGAGCTGTCTGTTCGGGTGGTAGGGGGTGATCAGTGAATGATTGATGACAGCACCTGTTTTCCAGAAGGCTCGGTGGGCGATGCACAGGGTCTTAAATTCGATTCTTTCCCTGACTGGGAGCCAGTGAAGGCTCTTTAGTCCGGGTTTGACTGGAAGTCGACGGGGGATCTGAAGCAGTGTTCGGGCAGTGCTGTTTTGTATGATCTGGAGCTTGCGCAAGGTGGTTTGGGGGGCCCCTAAGTAGAGGGCGTTCCCGAAATCCAGACGAGACAGAATGAGACCCTGGACCATAATCTGTCTCGCTTGGAAAGGCAGTAAGGGGAGAATCTTCCGCAGAAGCCTGAGTAGACCAAAGCAAGTGGCTGATAGTTTGGCTGCTTGACAATTGAAATTAAGGGACTTATCCAACCAGATGCCCAGGCTCTTGATTGTGTCTGGCGTGGGAGCAGGGCCAAGGCAGGTGGGCCACAATGAGTTGATCGTGAGCGTGGGGGGGTTGCCTAAGAGCATCAGCTCAGTTTTGTCTCCATTCAGTTTAAGACATGACGATGTCATCCATTTGGTCACTTCTTCTAAGCAGTCCCTCAGGCTGTTATGCGCGGTGTTTGGCTGATTGAGAGCCACCACTAGCTGAGTGTCGTCAGCATAGGTGATGATTTTTATCCCGAACGGACGGACTATCTCAGCTAGTGGGCTCATATATATATTAAATAGCGTAGGGCTCAAAGAAGAGCCCTGTGGCACACCGCAGCCAAGAGGCTTGCTGGGGGAGGTGATGTCACCCTCAAAAACCTGGAAGGAGCGGTCTGAAAGGAAGGATTCAAACCAAGCAATTGCTTTTCCTGAGACTCCTAAACTGGTGAGTCGATGTAGTAAGATGTTGTGGCTTACAGTGACGAAGGCGGCACTTAGGTCAAGGAGGATGATTGCTGCAGATCCTCCCTGATCCAGGATCTTCCTGGCCTCCTCCGTCACTGCAACCAGAGCGGTTTCGGTCCCATGCATGGGACGGAATCCCGTCTGGGAGGGGTCGAGCAGGTGGTTGGTCTCGAGGAACTCTGCCAACACTATGTTGGCATGTTTCTCCAAGGTCTTTCTCAGCCAGGGCAACAGGGAGATCGGTCGATAGTTACTAGGGTTATCTTGGTCTAGACTGGGTTTTTTAAGGAGGGCTTTAACCATGTCCCGCTTCCAGGGAAGCGGGACAGTGCCTGCGGACAGGGAGGCATTAAGCAGGTCAAGTAGGGTGGGAAGGACGTTGCCAGTGGCTGACAGCAGGGTGCGCGGGGGTGCCGGGTCGTTGGGGGAAACCGGATTTCACCTGATGCATAATGGATCTAACATGGTGGGATTAAGTGGGGGGAGGGATTCGAGTGTGGCCAGGGGCTGGGTCCCTGATTCAAGTGATTTGGTGAGCGGAAGGTCACTCTGAGTGGGGGAAAAGGAGGTATAAATGGTTTGTCTTTTTTGGAAGAAGAACTCTGCCAGGTTATTGCAGCGGGTTTGCGCATTGATGGAATTTGTTTTTTTTTCTGGGAGCTTAAGGAGGGTTTTCGCAATGCGATATATTTCTTTAGGCCTAGAAGCAGCTGCATTAATTCTTTCTATGAAGAAAGTCGATTGTGCGGTTTTAATTTCATTTTTGTAGGTCTTTATCGCTTTTCTATATGCAGTTTTACTGGAAGGGGAATAGTCCAGTCGCCATTTCCTTTCTAATTTTTTACATTGAGGTTTCATTTCCCGTAATCCAGAGGAATACCAGGGGGCAGTCTTTGTACTGCGCTTAGGTTCGGTGCGTTTCATGGGGAGTAGGGAGTCTAGCGATTTTGAAATCCATCTGTTGTAGTCCTCATTGGCTAAAGTAGGGTCAGGGTTGTTGGGTGGTCTGGAGGTTTCAAGAGCTGCCAGCCAGTCCTCTAGGGGGAGTTTTGACCAGTTTCTTTCCCTACGTGTAACTGTATTGGAAGGAAGGTGGGGGTCTGGGGTGACCCAGGAGAGGGAGATCAGGAAGTGGTCCGTCCACGGGAGGGGGGAGGGAGTTCCCACTATGAGATCTGCGCAGTTACTAAAAACAGGGTCAAGTAGGTGACCTTTGGTGTGGGTCGGTTTAAGCACTAGTTGTTTCAATTGTAGTGCGGAGAGACTAGTGGTCATTTCTAGGGCGGTATGGTCAGAGGTGTTGTCAAAATGGATGTTAAAGTCCCCTAGTAGTGTAAAATTGGATGGACTGCATGCTAGGTTGGCTATAATGGGGGGAAGGGTATTGTGGAATTGTCCCAAAGTTCCGGGTGGGCGATATATAAGTATAAAACACACAAGATGATGGACGGAATGCTGCACATTGGCAAACATTCACCCCCAGTCACAGATCTGGGTTTAATCCATCGTTATTTTGCTTCACCACGCCACCCCAGTTCAGGCATAGCCATATGCAAATCAGTCTTGACCCTGTGCCTCATGGGAACAGTCCAGACCGAACTGCCAAGCCATGTCTTCCCTGGACCGGAATCAAGCATCCTAGGACCGGTTTCAGGCTATCAGCCTTCATCAGCCAGGATAGCTTGACTCCAGTGGCGTAGTGAGCACGGGACCCACGTCTGGGCATACCCTTCCCACTTAGGGTGAAATGCAAAACACACAAGATGATGGACGGAATGCTGCACATTGGCAAACATTCACCCCCAGTCACAGATCTGGGTTTAATCCATCGTTATTTTGCTTCACCACGCCACCCCAGTTCAGGCATAGCCATATGCAAATCAGTCTTGACCCTGTGCCTCATGGGAACAGTCCAGACCGAACTGCCAAGCCATGTCTTCCCTGGACCGGAATCAAGCATCCTAGGACCGGTTTCAGGCTATCAGCCTTCATCAGCCAGGATAGCTTGACTCCAGTGGCGTAGTGAGCACGGGACCCACGTCTGGGCATACCCTTCCCACTTAGGGTGAAATGCAAAACACACAAGATGATGGACGGAATGCTGCACATTGGCAAACATTCACCCCCAGTCACAGATCTGGGTTTAATCCATCGTTATTTTGCTTCACCACGCCACCCCAGTTCAGGCATAGCCATATGCAAATCAGTCTTGACCCTGTGCCTCATGGGAACAGTCCAGACCGAACTGCCAAGCCATGTCTTCCCTGGACCGGAATCAAGCATCCTAGGACCGGTTTCAGGCTATCAGCCTTCATCAGCCAGGATAGCTTGACTCCAGTGGCGTAGTGAGCACGGGACCCACGTCTGGGCATACCCTTCCCACTTAGGGTGAAATGCAAAACACACAAGATGATGGACGGAATGCTGCACATTGGCAAACATTCACCCCCAGTCACAGATCTGGGTTTAATCCATCGTTATTTTGCTTCACCACGCCACCCCAGTTCAGGCATAGCCATATGCAAATCAGTCTTGACCCTGTGCCTCATGGGAACAGTCCAGACCGAACTGCCAAGCCATGTCTTCCCTGGACCGGAATCAAGCATCCTAGGACCGGTTTCAGGCTATCAGCCTTCATCAGCCAGGATAGCTTGACTCCAGTGGCGTAGTGAGCACGGGACCCACGTCTGGGCATACCCTTCCCACTTAGGGTGAAATGCAAAACACACAAGATGATGGACGGAATGCTGCACATTGGCAAACATTCACCCCCAGTCACAGATCTGGGTTTAATCCATCGTTATTTTGCTTCACCACGCCACCCCAGTTCAGGCATAGCCATATGCAAATCAGTCTTGACCCTGTGCCTCATGGGAACAGTCCAGACCGAACTGCCAAGCCATGTCTTCCCTGGACCGGAATCAAGCATCCTGGGACCGGTTTCAGGCTATCAGCCTTCATCAGCCAGGATAGCTTGACTCCAGTGGCGTAGTGAGCACGGGACCCACGTCTGGGCATACCCTTCCCACTTAGGGTGAAATGCAAAACACACAAGATGATGGACGGAATGCTGCACATTGGCAAACATTCACCCCCAGTCACAGATCTGGGTTTAATCCATCGTTATTTTGCTTCACCACGCCACCCCAGTTCAGGCATAGCCATATGCAAATCAGTCTTGACCCTGTGCCTCATGGGAACAGTCCAGACCGAACTGCCAAGCCATGTCTTCCCTGGACCGGAATCAAGCATCCTAGGACCGGTTTCAGGCTATCAGCCTTCATCAGCCAGGATAGCTTGACTCCAGTGGCGTAGTGAGCACGGGACCCACGTCTGGGCATACCCTTCCCACTTAGGGTGAAATGCAAAACACACAAGATGATGGACGGAATGCTGCACATGATGATGGATTCAATCCAGATCTGTGACTGGGGGTGAGTGTTTGAAAAGTTTCAGCACTCCGTCCATCATCTCCTTGTGTTTGCTTGATATATAAGTATCCCAGAAAAGGTGCTAGTGGGGGAGAAGTCTATGGCGAAGGAGAGACTTTCGCAGTCTGGTATCGGGTTGGGAGAACTGCGGCACTTATAACAATCTTTATGGATGACTGCTAGGCCACCTCCTTTTCCCACTTTGTGGGAAAACGAGCCTAAACGAGCCTATATTTTGACATATAAACTAGTATGCATGTTTCGTAGTAAGCTCTATAAATTTGTGTTGCTTTCCAACCGTGCATAAAACATTGTAATTTTATGGACTGCAGCATTGCATCAGAGCACACCCCTTATGTTGCATTGTCCTACTGTGTAGGGTAGTACAGGAAACGTGAGTAGGGTGGGCTCATCAGCAGGAGAGTACTGAATCTGTTTCTGAACAAGGAGCTCCTCGGCCTACCTTACCTGAGTGTCTGGGAGTTTGAAAAGAGCCTTCACAAGACTGCAGTGATCTCCCAAAATGCTGTTGGCAATGGCAGCCTGAGTATAAGTTCAAACCATGTGAGCCCTGAAATGTAAGTTTCCGGGAACTTTGCTGGCATTCGGTTTGGTTTATCCTATCAGTGAAATCTTTAGTGAGAGCATGTTGCCACAATACTTTTTTGAACACGTGCAGGCTATCATCAGCCATGTACACCAATGGTATCACCTATTCGACAGACAAACGGCCTAAGTTCAGTTTCGCCAAAAAAAAGGCATGGTTTTGGAAGGGCAAAAAAATGTCATGGACATGCAGGGAAAGTAAGGTGGCCACACTGTTGTTCGATTATGAATTTACCTTGAAAAATCAAAAGACAAGAGGGGTTTGGCAAAACAGGAGCAGTTGGTTTTATTAAACACTTCGGCCAGGAGCACAGATACAGAAGCAGGTCTGAGAACTGTCTCAAAGTACAATCAATCTGAAGAAGGTTTTATACATTTCTTTGGGTATCGTAAGTGTGCCTGTCGATCCTTTTCTGGTAAAAGAATACGGGCCTTGTCTTTGGAGTCATAAATAAGGCCCCTGATAACAAATGCAGGTGGGCCTCGACCTTCTGTGGACACAATTGGGACCAGTAACGTGTCCAGATGTCTGGCATGAGGGGCAAGTGATCACTGCGTGTACTGTGTGTGCTGTGTCCTGATTGGCTGTGTGTTCCTAACTTCATGTGGCATCTGACTTTTTGGTGTTTTTGGGAATGCGCGCACCCCTCCGGCCATGTGCTTTATTGGGGCCAAGCTCCCTGGACCATTGTAGTATCGATGCGCTTATCAGAGGTATTGACCTGAGTTTCCTGTTCACACGTTTGTCTGCCGGCTACATGCAAACGCACCTGTGACCTGGCAATCAATAACCTCAGCCTAAGTCTCAGTGCCTGCCTGACCACGTATTTCTGAGTCGGGGTTGATGGAGAGTTCATTACGGTGAATTTGATAATAGAGATGTGATTTTGTTCTTACATATGAATGTATCATTATAAACGGCATCGATTTTATCAATATTAACAGCATTTAAAGTAGTAGTGTTCTGTCCCTAGGTGTCCCAGGTTTAGTGTAGGAATTAAGTATTCTGCCAAAAACAGTTCCTAACATGGGTGACACAATACCTATGGAACCACTTTATTGAGGGTGTGTGTTTTAAATGGAGTGCCATTTGTGGTAAAAAAAGGTTTTTTCAACAGGAAATAGCTTGACTGTAAGAAAAGAAGTTTCACATTCTTTCCCAAGTCTGCAAATCAAACGAGAAATTGCATTCCCATTCTAGATCACCAATATGACTCACCTTTTCAACGTCTACACTCTTCATTCACATTACCACACCCTCAACTTTTAGTGCTATTGTTCACTCAGACATAATTTTGTATACTTCCTGTCCTGCTCAAAGAGCTCCACCGCGCACATGCAAGATCTGTGCCACACAAATATCATTAATATATAAACACTGCAGATATGTGCCTACGTTATAAAATGCATGTCTTATGTATGAGTTACAAGGGAATGTATTTGAACATCCAACACCCAAAAAGTAGTAAACCTCATGGGGGCCAGTAGAGGGGACACAAGTAAACCTTCGCTAAAGTCACCCAGGCTCGGAGACTTCACCTCCTAGAAGATGAGTAAAGATTTCAGACTGCATCAGACTTCGCAGATGCTAAGTTCTCCATATGCGAATGGCACAACTGGGTTATTTTCTATTTGTAGAATGTCGTCTATGAAGGGAAGGACATCCTGTGGCTGAGAAATGACAGGAACGGTAAAGCATGCAATGTCCAGAAAATGGGGGCTGGGAAGGGATCTGTATAGACCTCTGGGAACAGTGTGCATAAAGTCGAGGGGAGGGTTGTGGTGCTAAGGTGGCAGTGGACCATGTAAGAAGAGGAAGGTGATGCTAAGGATGTGCAGGGGTGCTGGCTCTCATAAGCGATGTCTAATAAGCGACATGAGTCCACCCGCTGCCTTTGTGACACAGGAACACTTTCTTGATTCCACAAAGGGCTACTATTTATCCACTTCTTCACGCACCCGATACTAAACTATGCACTACCAAAGTATAAGTCAGGCATTGTGTTATTTAGACTTCTAAACTAGTACCTTTGTGGATAAACCCCAAAGATAGTCTGAAAAAAATGTAAACACTGGGGCTCATCCATCCGCAAAGTTGTTGAGTTACTTTATATATGCATTCCACACATACTGAAATTATGCTTCAATTGTGCAATTATATATGTAGGTTGGTACTTCTGGTATATACATACAGTCACTTACTCAAGCATTAAACATGCATATCGAAATGTGTCTGTTTTGCATCCTTGTGCATCTGTCAAAGGCCTGCAAAAGTGTGTGCAGTTCATTCCTTAATGTTTGAGAATAGCGTAGAAGTTACTACTTGTCGATGGTAATCTACTTTTCATTTGTGAGCCCTCTGATGCTCCGCTGGGAATGCCCACTTTTGCACAAGCACATGGAAATGACACATGCATAAATGATGCATATGATTCGCACAGTACACACGTAGAATAAAATTGTGCATGTGTATTGTACGTCTTGGAGTTGTGCATACTTCACATGTTTATGTTATGACAATGAGAAACTTTTAGTTAGAAACGGCACACCATTTGTGGAAAAAGCACTTAGTTGGAAAATAACTAGGCACAAGTTTACTAAGGGTTTTCATAGGTTGCTAACTGATGCAAAGCAGCGCTAATCTACGGTACGAAATATAAGCTTGTCTGCACAGCGCGAGTGCCAGTGCAAACCTTTGTAAATTTGGGCCTTATTAAAATTTGGTACCAACGTTATCACAAGTTTGAGACATGCTTTATAACTGATTTTCTTTCACCACCTCAACGTGGCCACAGCTTCGACTATGGCCAATGTCATCAAACACAATATACTTTTCAAGCTAAATGGTTCAATATGACAAGCCTAATGTCGAAATCTAGATCTCACATTTTGCTATTTTGGTGTATTTGGGATTATACTAATGTTTGTAATTTTTTTAATAAATGTGGTTGTCTTAAATGAAGTTCAGAACATTGTACAGATGATGTTGCTAAGCAAACCACTATATTTAATACAGAACAAGACGGCATGGACTTGGAGGCACAATTCAAGACACATTTTGGGATTGCCCACACTCGCTGGGCCACGCATGGAGTGCCCAATGCTGTAAACAGCCACCCTCAACGTTCAGATAAAAACAATGGTATGTACATCATATAAACAGGATCTTTTCTGAATGTGAAAAAATTCACACAGACGTTTTATAAATATTTGCAAATGATGCATTTTAAGAAACACTTTTCTGTATGAGATACATAAATTCGAACCTAAGCCCAAAATAAATGTAATCTGAGTCTAAATAGTTGATGCAGTTTAGATTGCAAAAATGGTAAATTGCTTCAGAGACTGGCATTTCAGTTTCCATTTTCATTACCACATTCTGCCTTGCTGACTTTCATTTATGCTATGAAAAATAAAAACTGTTTATGCATGCAACACAATAATTTTAATGTTTAGTTTGATATTGGGAACATTGTCTTTCTACGAGAATTGATTATATTCACATAATGTGAAACTGCTTTTGTTATCCGGGTAATTGCATGATTGCAATTTCACCATGTTGCATTGGGTGTTTTCTTTTTTTTTATTATTGCATATGATATCTCCAAGTCCCGTGTCCTATTTGAAAAGCCTTATTTATGATTTCTTTTGAGAAAAATTCATGCTCTCTTTTTGATATTTTTTGTACTTTTCAATTTAGAAACAATATACAACAAAAGGGTATTTAACAAATGAATGGCAGAGATGTTACTAGTAATGATTTGAGTAATTTAGGCCATATTTTGGTAGCTGTTGTAATTGATTTTCACTATTGTTAACAGTTTTCATTAGATTTTGCTTTCCTGCCTTCTCATAACTTGACCCCTTATTCACTTCACTTGTAGTTGTGTCATCAGCCCCTCTCCATTTGTCATCCCATGACTATGCCTTCATTTAAGCACTTCTCCAAGATATTCTCTTTTGAGACTAAGGGGCCGATTCCGATTCGGGCCGGAAATCTCTCCGACCGAGCCGGACCCGGAGAGAATTCCGACCGAATCGGACCCGTGCAGCCCGACCGAACGAGTACGATGCGCACGTATGCCATCGGACTCGATTCGGTCGGACTCCCATTGAAGTCAATGGGAGCCTGCCGTCACAACGCGTACGCGGGCTCCCATTGACTCAATGGGTGCGAGGCAAACAAGGGCGCCCCCTACAGCGGGTACGCGTCGAAGCGACTCGCACCATACACGCACAGGTAGGGGGACCCATGGGTCCCCCTGTGTGCGACTCGCGCGGCCACGTGTACAGGGGGTCCGACACGGACCCCAAAGTACGGCTCCGACTGCTCTTTCGAGTCGGAGTGCGCGGCTCGGTCGGACTGCTCCGCGGCGCGCATCGTACTTACCCGGCCGGGGAACGTCTCCATTGCGCGGTGCGAGTCGAGTCCGAGCGAGTCGGTCGGTGCGGTTAGACCCGGGAACGAGTCGGTCGGAGCGGTCGGGACGCCCGGACGAGTCGGTCGGCGATTTCGCATCGTACTCGCTCGCCCGGACGCGCGTACGAATCGGTCGGGAAATAGGGCTCCGAATCGGATCCGGTAAAGCCGAATCCGATTCGGAGCCCTACCGGCCGAGATCGGAATCGGCCCCATAGTCTTTATGAAAACACGTCTGTGCTAAAGTATGTAACATCTAGGGGCATGCAAAATTCCTGTAATTTCCTTCTGTGAAATTACGTGAAATGTTGGTACATTTAGGCAAAATTATGCTTAATTACGTGAAATGTTACTCCATCATTTTGAGCTAGAGTTTTGTGTGAAATTTGCCCTCACATTAATTCCTGAGGCGAAGACACATTTTGGTTATAAAAGTAAAGCAAAAAAAAAGCAGAACTAGGAACAATAGATTCTAATGTTCTGCTGTTCCGTACATTCACAGTAAATTTCTACTGCGAATGCCTCATTTGTGTTAAATATTTACTGCAAATAGTGTGTATTTATATGAAGTGGTGTAATGGCCTGAGTTCATAAATTTTGAGTAACAAGTATAATGTGAAGTTCTCAAATTACGTGAATTATGCCAGTCTAATGTAAACTTTGCCCAGGCCTCGTATCATCAGGGTAGCTGCTGCTGACCAGTGGCTGGATCCGCTGCTGGGCCGCATCTATTACCCCACTATGCAATTCTAAGTGTTGACTCTCATGGACTCTTTCCAGCTGGGAACACTTGCTGGCAAGAGTCTTTGCCAGTCATGCCGGTGGGAGTGTCTGTCGATGGGGTGGAATTAGCATGAGCACATTCCCAATACTAATGCAATCTTGACCTTTTATGACACTAGTACCAATGCCAAATTGGTTTCATGATGGCAGTAGTGTGAGCGCAAACACTGCTCCACTCTAGCACAGCAAATTCAAGTTGTTTACAGAGGGCACCAGCAGGTCTACATTCTGTGAACCAGGCCAATTGGACATTCACCCTAAATGAGGAGGCCATAGAGGCCCCTTTTCTTGGGAAGAAGTACATAGTGCCCTTCAGTGAGCAGAAACTGCAAGATGGGCAAGTGCAAATAACCATATAGATATGAAGTTTGTCCACTTCTAGGCACAGATTGATTTGTTTTTAAAAACCCTCTAGACTGAGGTGTAACTACTTGGCCCATAGAAATAAATCTTCCTTGGCAAGGAGTTCATATATAAAGCCTCGCACCTTGGTCTACCTAGTTATCTGAAAGACAAACTTCTTATTACAGGAAGATCAGCACACATTACAAGCAACTCCTGCCTCCTACTTGAGTTTTCCTCATGGTAAAAAATCAAAACCCTACACGAAGCATCCTCTTACCAAACACCAAGTATTTGTAATTCCCTTCCCAAAGAACTCCAACTGAATCCAAATGTTCTATCCTTCATGAGGATGCACTGAAGACCTATCTTTTCCCACTTTATATAAATAACTAATGCTTTATCTTAGGGTTCCCATTCCATCTAATCTTTGCTTCACGTTTTTACTATTTATTTTATATGTGAAGCACTCCACTGCCACTTTGGCTAGGTCTGTGCTATGCAAATGCTGTTAGTAAATAAATATATAGATAAAATAAGTGTTCCATATTCCTGTGATGTCAGTGTTCCATCAACCAGGGTTTAGGAGTTTATGGGCCTTCTCATCCCTGGAAAATTAAATTCTTATAATTTATTCATTTATTTAGGCAGTTTGGTAAATGCACGAACATGGCCTAAGGGCAATAGTGTCCATAAGAACGGGAAGCATACAATGGTGTTACAAAAGCAAATATATTTAAATAAATGGTACAGTAACAGACAGGAACAAAATGTAATCGAAGCAAAGAGTAAGTGGTATGTGACAGGCGAAAGATAATAAAGCCTTGAAGATGGTATAGAGCTGTAGGATTCAAAGTAAGGCCCGGGGCAGCATGCAGCCGCCATGACCTTCACATGCGGCATCCACCTGAATGACTGCACTGGACTGCTGTTTTCTTTAGAAAGCACTAACCAAAAAAGTAAAAGAAAAGAAGCAAATAAGGTGTCCTCCAAAACTTAACTTTAAGAACACATCCATTTTCAAGCCATCTTGCAAGAAACGTGTACAAATATGATAAAGTCTCTTCAAAATTCAAGAAGTGTATTTCATTAACTTGCAGAAGCGTTTCACCTTAGTACATCAGAATATATAAGTGCATTGGGAAGTATGTTTTTTAAAACTGATCGTTTTAAAAATGAGTGTAGAAATAATTATGCCTCCTTACACCCTGACAACAATGCCAATAGTGAAGTAAGAGGCAAGTCAGTTGTCACGTACAACCCTGTAGTTGTTTTTGGTTGTTATTATACATGGGCAACATTATAGTTTATTAAATAAAACACAAGAGAAGGTTTCCTACAGCATATATCCTGAGCGCATGTATTTCAAGATGCTTACATATGTCATAATGAAGAAAAAGGAAGCAAAGTAAAATTAGGCCACTGCCAAGATCAAACAAGATCAAACAATTTGGTCAAGTGGGGAAGCGAGGATTGATCCTAGGTTGTCTAGTTTCACACTGTGCAATTTTTTTTAATTTCAATTCAGTTATCAAGTTACTTCCTTTTTAGGTCTCGCTGAGCCAGCGCGCATGCGCTGCTCTGCGAGACATTTAGTAAGGGGCTTTTGAAAGTGCTCCCAAAGCGGCCACCAGCGTGCGGTTACGCGCACAAGCGCGCGCGCCTCGCTCCGCCTCTCTAATCAATGCTGCGCGCGCATCCCTCGCGTCCTCAGCACAGAGCGCGTCATCGCGATCGCAATGACTTTCGCTTTCACGGCCACGCGGCGTTACTATTACGGCCGCGCGGCCAATGCTTGTTTAATGTGGTCATGACCTGGGCACTTCATTCGTAGGGCACAGCTGCCGCGGGCTTCACGCTACCCCTCCCCCTTTCACTTTTTGAGACTGAACTTTCTTGCTTTCTATATTTTCAGACTGCCGGTACCCCCTTCCTCTTTCCATGCAATGCTTAGTTTTGTCCCTGCCTAGACTCCCTCCCTATACAGTACTCGACTCTGTAGGCTAGCTGGCCGTCTGATCTCTCCCCACGCAAAGCTCCCTAGCCATCGCACTCCATCCCCAAGGCGCTTAGCTCTCTCGATTACTAGAGTTTCGAAGCGATGGCTTTCACCTTTCTTTCCAATTCATACTTAGTTTCCCGAGGTCTACTCCCTCTAGGCGAAGCTCAACCCTTCCTTCCACCTCTCTCTGTGCGGTGCTTCTCTTTGGCTCGACGCCTTATGCTTAATGACCGTGTCTGTGGAGCCTGGTCTCACCCTTTGCCACACGATCCTTACCTAGTCTCACCCACCCCGCATTTGACACTACGCTTAGCTCGCTCCATAAGACGTACTTCTTCTCTCTTCCTCTAAACATCCCAAACTCCGTCCCTTCTCACATCCTCCGTGTGAGATTAAATCCTCTCCCTCCCAATGTCGTCTGCTCTCTCAACACTCCGTACAAAGCTTCCGCCATGCCTAGGGCATCTACTACCCCCCCCCCCCTTTCAAGAGAGTGCCCGGCTGTCTGCACATCTCACTCCATGCCTGGGCTGTCTCTTCGACTCTCAGTGGGATGCATGCAACTGTCTCGCTCCCTAGACCACCTCCTCTCACTTCACCCTTAAAAGTGTGCAGGTAAGCAGTGCTTTAAGCAGGCAGGTACTCAGTACCTGCACTTCTTTTATTTGGAAGGGACAGTACTGGCACTTCCCAGCAGCAAACGTGTGCTCTGGGGCAAGGAGTATCTGCACTTCTATATTTCCATTTCAAGCACTGGGTATGGACGCCCGCTTCATCGGTTCTCCCACGGATACCCTGTGTTCCTCCTCTCCATGGACAGCGAGGCCACTTGATCAGCCACAGACACACTCTGCACAAATATAACGTTGACAGGTTTCATCACTATTAGTGTCTCCCACGGCCTGTCGATCATCACCCCATTACCCAAGCCAGTCACCCCAGCTGACATTACAAAAGTCACCCCAGCAGCTGACATTATAAAGTCACCCCAGCAGCTGACATTATAAAGTCACCCCAGCAGCTGACATTATAAAGTCACCCCAACAGCTGACATTATAAAGTCACCCCAGCAGCTGACATTACAAAGTCACCCCAGCAGCTGACATTACAGTCACACCAATGTGCTTTTGTCAGCTGCTCCGAAGATAGCTACTGCCTTGTCCAGTCTCTATCACTCCCAGTCGGTCAGTTAGAAACCACCCACCTCCTACCCGCTTGGTCAGTCACACACGCCAGTGCCCGGTGTTGGCAGTTTATGAGATGCGATCATTAGCAGGTGTGATACATTTATTACTACTTGTACTTGCAGTCCTTGTGTAAACAGGTATATGCTGGGATTGCAATTAACAGGGACACTCATAATTAATTGCGGCAATAGCAGAACAGTACTTTGTAATTTTTGTTGTTGTTGCAATTATGTTGCTCATGCCCTGCATAAGAAAAATATCCAGACCTATTTATTCAAGTAGGGGTTTATAAATACAAATAAAAACTCGCATTGCTGATTTCTCATTTGAAAGCTGGCTGAAGTAATCGTCACAGTGCTGTTGTTAAAGAGACCAACGGTTTATGTGTCAATTACACCCACATAGTGCACATTACAACCCTTTGGAGCATGTGAAGTAAATACAGTACCCGTATAAAAGAAGTATAACCACGTGAAATAGACACTCGCCCCTTCTATGCAATATGGTTGCCCCTTGCAAGTATTTTCCTGACCTAATGATTATATCCAGGTATAAAGAAACACGCATTCGCAAAGCCAATAGGTATCACCTATACAAGAGCTATTTAGTGTCTTTTGGCATGGTGTACAGCAGCACAGCTGAAAGAAAACAAGCATTGGCATAGCCAATAGGTCTCGCTTTTGGGACCTTATAAGTATTTAGTTATGCAGCACAATATCCTTGGTGCAACAACATCGACCGTTGCATGGCTAAACACTTATAAGGTCCCCAAGGCGAGACCTATTGGCTATGCCAATGCTTGTTACATTTGCCTCTCCCAAAGTAGTGATAGCAAGCAGAGAAGGCTTCCTGCAAGGTGCAGTAGAGGGATAGCAATTCCGATACAGGATAACAAAGTATTGTCAAATGTATGACTCTTCCAGAGACTAGGGGCTTAATTTAGAGGGCAGTATGAAATGAAACCCTCAAAATAACTCCATGAATCATTGATCACATCATGTAGATGATTCGCTTCCCCTACGCCCACCTAAAACTCCCACAAAGCCCCACTCCCACCGTGCTGGCATTAAAGCGGCCCTAAGGCACACAACAGATCATACTTGGGGAAATGTTTGTGAGTACCCATGGTATAGAGGCAGTGACCAAAATGAGGGATAACAATTTATTTGGGAACTCAATAAGGATGAAGGTTTTTTTTTATACAGTTTTCCTTACCAAATCTTCATACAAATCTTATATGTTTAGACGACGTGACTCGCATATAGCGCGCTCAAATAAACACCTACCTATAATTTTTGTTCCAAAAATTCAACTGCTAAAACATATTTGTCATCAGTATTGTATTACAGGGATAACATTGAAGTATAATTTAAGATGCTAGATCCAGCACTGCGGACAGGATTATAGTGTTTAGCCATGCACCCTCTCCAAAACAAACATACTGGCATTTTTGCTATGACATAACATATATAGTTGCCTTAGCACCACCGAGGGTGGCGGGGAGGTACAGACTGTGTGACTGTTCTCCATTATGGTGCACATTGCACAAGGAATGTGCAGATTGCTCCTCGCATGAAATATGTGCATGATTAAATGATTACAATAAGTGCTACTGCACCCTAATCCCACGTGTTCTGCATCGTAAACATTTAAGGGAGCACAGGCCATGGTTTACAACCACAATTTATGGTCAATGTAAATTGCTGCACATAACGAATGCTGTTATTACTTAGCTCATTGCTACTCTCGGTAATGATCACAGAAGGAAACAAGCATTGGCATAGCCAATAGGTCTCGCTTTTGGGACCTTGTAAGTATTTAGTTATGCAGCACAATATCCTTGGTGCAACAACATCAACCAACCGTTGCATTGCTAAACACTTATAAGGTCCCAAAGGCGAGACCTATTGGCTATGCCAATGCTTGTTTATTATTACTGGCGTCCGGTTATAATTCAACACACTCCTGTTTAAGCCTTCGTGCCAATCAGAAGCGGTTTTGCACTCGGTCCTAGATTTACACAGAAAAATACCGCCAAGCTGTGCCTGGTGGTAAATAAATACCCGTGCTAACTCCAGCGTGCATCTTAATAAAGAGTGAACAAAATCGTAGTGAACTCAGTAACACCTGCAGACTGTGGGAAGGAGAGAAAGGGTGTAAACAGGGCATTGAGTGGGCCGGGTCCTGCCAGTGCTCAGCACCGGCAGTTCTTAAAAGCAGGTGCTGAGACGGGTCCATATCGGCCTCTCCATTTTTGCCTTCTGGGTGAAAAAAAAACCCTTAACTCTGCAGTGGTACCACCCTTCACTGCTTTTGATGTAACTTCAAATATACTTTTTTTTAAAAGTTTTATATAGCACAAAGTCGACTGAAGGTATTGGAGCAATTTACATGAGCACCAGTTACTTTACACAAGGACATGTTCATGTTTGAATCACAGAACGTTAAGCCGACATCAGGCTCGAACCTGCTTTCTTAGCTCGAAAGTCTAGCCTTACACCACAAACTCGCCCACAAGAACCGAAGCATTTTCATTATTATATACAAGGAAGTTATAGTTGTTGCTTATTTCTCTTATGCCCCTTACAACCATTGACAAAGCCAATAGTGCTGGCTTGTTGTAGGTGTAATGTTACTTGTTGTGTTATATATCTGGATGAATGGACAGGAGCAGCAAAATACCAGTGGGGCAGCACACCATGCTAAGTACAGATTTTTAACATAAATGTTTTAAGCCACGCGCTTAATTACATCGATTACGCCCCTTGAGAGACCCTCCAGTTTTTTCATCCCACTTAAAGCCCTGCGTGTAAACATTATTTATACTGGAGTTATTCGTACACTTTGCACCTACGTGCAATTAGCTCGTATATGTGCTGAGACACATGAACGTTGTGCAGAGGTGCCTCTAAAACAAAGCAAGACAGAGTTCCGCAGTATTTGCATTTATTTTTAAAGTGCGGTTTCCATGGCGCCACTCTGTTATCCTACCACCGTTTCAAAGCGCTCAGGGATAGAAATTGGGTGTGGTGTATGAGCACAGTACACAGAGTCAGCGAAGGCATTTTATTTACTTGCTTTGCAACTTTGCATAGCGCTGTATTCCGCAAGTCTGGCAGCGCCGCTCACTTTCGACTAAGCCGCCTGCCCCTGGTTACCGAGTGTAGTTACTGTACAATGTCACGCATCAATCACGCCGACAGCGTGAGTCTGGCCCTACTTGAGCCCATTACTGCCAACTTCCAACATTTTAAAAATCTGGCACCTAGTAACTGACGAAATTTGAACATTTCTCTGCCCCGCGCAAGGTGCTTGTTGGCTTGCTGTAACGCTGGGGTCATTTTAAGGCCCTCTGCACCGTCTACTGCACCTTTTATAATACGGGCCATTATTTCTGGAAAATTTATCAGCCCCCTGTGCTAATCACCGTTTCAAGCGTATTCGCTGCGGCGGGGATTAGGATGGAAGTGGGGCCATAAAGTAGCAGCAGCCGCGCTTGGCACGAGCGGCCTGCCGCCACTTCGTCAGCACTGCATCTGGGAAGCTGATAAAGACAAGAGAAGAGCGGGGACGAGAGGAGCGGGGGCGAGCGAGCGCGGCAGCCTGCTGAGCTGATCACACGCTCGTGCATCGTGCCTGAAACGTGCGGGTAACCGCACGGAAAAGGCCATTGTGCACGAGCCTGTGGTCAGCTTTCAAAAGCCCCTTACATAAAGTCTCGCAGTGCAGCGCTTGCGCGCTACTCGAGGCTCGACCTAAAAAGGTCAGCCTTGTTGGGATTCAAACCTGTGGCCTCAGGTCACACACAGTTTTCAGCAGCAAATGCTCATTTTACTCAGCTGTCTTTCCCATTAATCTCAGGTCCTGATGCATGGACCTAATGACAAAGACACATCTGCAATGCACATTCAACCTTCTCTGAAAACATATTTGCCATATGTTTGCATTAATATACCAGCATCGGCTTCAGAGTGCAATGCACTTGTCCTATTGTACACAGTCCTATTACCAACTCACTAATGCCACTCTTTCCACCACTAGATGCCGTTCTTTTACTCAGTGTTATTGGTTTGCAAACAGGTGTAGCATAAATTGTGGAAACATTTGTTCTGGGAATAATCTACCAACAAAGGTCCAGGTGCAATGGATCCATGCTAGATTCTCAGGATATGCAGGTATGATGCATTTACATAAAATGAACCGGAATGAAACTAATTCACATGGTCAATGATTATCCTGAAAATCTTACCTGGACCAGGACCTCCTGGGACTATGCTGGACATTCCTGCAGAAAACTATGACTTATTAATGCCGCAATGTGATAAAAGTGAGCGGTGCAGTAACACGTACTGCACTGCTACTATGTAAAAGCCCTTCATGTTCAGAGCATGAACAGTAGTGCAGTTTAACGCACAGGATGAAGCTTGATAGAGTTTAAAATGCTTTTAATCTAACTTGGTCGTACTGTGCTGCTTTATACACACTTTGCTCCTGCAGTTGAAACTTTTCTAAGCGAGACTCAAAGGGGTAAAATGCAACATTAACATCAAACTCCACACTCTACCTTCACAGTTGTTTGTGATATTGTAAACATTTATTGATTTTCTTGGAATCTGCGGTTTACAATTTTTGCAGGGAGCAAACAAAATTGGCTAACGGGGTTAGATTACTTTTGTGGGTGTGATGCGCTGTGAAATTGTGTAAAGAACAAAAGAAAACTTACATGTTGTAACTGCTTCTAACATCCTTTAACACTGCTTCCCAGAGATAGCTAATGACAAGTGGACTTTATTGGTCTGATTCACAAAGGTAAAGGAAGCAGTAAACATAAGTTTACGACCAAATGTAATTTTTTTTACAATTGCCGTGAATCCACAAGGGGATTCCTGAAGAACATAAATGGTTTTACGAGTGTGGACATCTCTGTCATAAGTGCAGTGAAGTCAGTAGAGGTAAATTCAACTCATGAGGTTGGAGAAGGACATTCCAGGTGTGGTTTGTCTGGGAAGTTTAGGAATACCCTCAATCATGTAGGGTATTGGGCATCCTCTAACTGCATCCGACCCTGGAAATGGTCAGCAATTTTCTCCTGCCTATGGCTTGAGTAACTCCCCTTCCAGCATAGGAAGGGGAGCAGTTTACTCCCACAGGGAACTGTTCCTCAATTGAGAAAATTGATTTCAGGTGAGAAAAAAACCACAGTGGATTTGCACAGGGTATTTATTCCATTTCCCTGTGCAGACTTTTCCGCTAGAGAAAGCTCTGTACAGATGGAATAGGACCCTGTGGGAAGAGTCGTGTGACATTTTTAATAATACACCTGTAAACCTTCATCTCACTCAGCTTGTGAGGTGTGCTTTTGGAAATATTGGTGAATACCAAAAAGTAAGAAAACTACACCCCTACATAGATATATCTCTACAGGTGCAGATGTACTCTTGTTTTCGTCGATGGGGGCCCTGTGGCTCCATCAGACCCGGTTCAATGTACTTAAGGTCAATTGTGTTATACATAAATTGTTCACTCGCATTTATTGACAAAAGTGTTATTTGCTCTGATTTTTTTCAGAATTTGCTGTCATCCACAATGGAATTATTACAAATTATAAGGACCTTAAGAAGTTTCTGGTATGTTCATTATTTGTGAAAGGTGTTCATATCACTCATATTTCATTAGATGACTAATTACTCGTATTTGCACACCTCCTGAATCACTCCCCAGGCCACTCATATTCCATAATATGAGAAATGTTTATGTGCTTAACTACTAAATAACTGCCAATATCAGTCATGTTGCACGACAAGTGACACTTATGTTCATTTTTAATGAAAAACTCCACATTGCACTCATATTGTCTGATGTGAGCAATGTCTGTCATGTGCATACCTACTGAGCTGCCCACAAACCCCACATTGCATTACATGTGATTCTTCTTGTAGCGTATAGCTGAAAAGAAAACTGTTATTCGGAAATGTACCTTTACAACAATGTTTCACGTCCTATTCCAATGGCCAGCTTTGGCATGCAAGAAGAAACATTTTATCTAACGTTTTGCACAAAACATTCCAGGAGCTGAAAGGCTATGAATTTGAATCTGAAACTGATACAGAAGTAATTCCAAAGCTGATAAAGTATGTGTACGACAACAGAGAGAGCGAAGACATCAGCTTTTCAACCTTGGTGGAGAGAGTCATCCAGCAACTTGTAAGTATGGACTATTTTCTTATTAAAGAAATTAAGGAAAACTGCACTTTGAGCTCCTGTCTGATACTTAAAGTTTAAAATGTGCATTTGAACCCTTGAAAGTAATTTCACATTCCTAATTGTACACCATGTACTGTTACGCATTGGTGTACTCGGTATTTCTCAAAAGGGCTTCTCCTTGGCACCTACAACTGCCTCAGTTCCCCAGGCAGGGGCGGAGCTATCAATAGTGCAGCAACAACAGGAGAATAAATGTACCAAATATCAAATACTTTATGTTCAAAAGGATATATGAATATAGTGCATCCAGTGGTCTGAAGGATGGCGGCCCTTAGTTGCTGTGCAATTTAGAGCATGAAGTGACGATAAGAGTTTGGCTCCTAGAGGTTCAGAGCACTGAGTTGAAACAGCTGCTTTTGGGATGTTCCATAACATACCTAACTGATCGACTAATTTTTCCTCATCTGATCTTATTAGGTTAAGTTTAAATCCCCTGCCACAATAAAAGTGGTGTCTGCATACTCTCCATATACATTTTTCAATGACAGAATCAGATTAGTGGCCAAGCTCTTCTACAACTTTACAGTTGGTTGAACGTAATGTTGAACAAACACTCAACCACTAATCTAAACGTGAATGTACATTTACAAATGAAGATTTCCACATTTATTTAGTGTAGTAGGGCCCCCAAGGTTTAACTTAATAGAAACATTTATTTATTTGAATATATGTATTTTTCAATACTTATTTATGGAGCCCTCTAAAATTTGAGTATTTTCAGATTAGCATATTCTCATCAATTTGGTAATTTTTAAAGTACTGTCGGCTGAAACTTGAAGCTTACATATACTGAATGTGTGTTTATGAAGACAGAAATTTAGCTTGCTATTTTTAACGGAGCTTTGTTTCAGCCAGGCAGAGTACCTCTCAAACAACACTCTCATTAAGAAGCCTCAGTGCTGTGTGTTCCAAGTGGGAGCTGAGTTTCGAAATCCTGTCTAATAAATATCTTTGGCTCTGTAGCTTGGAGCCAAGGCCAGTGGGGGTTGTTCACCAATGCCTTTAACTGGTCACAAACAGGAGCCTGCGCGTTTTGGTGCATTCGGAAGGTCTAAGGGCTGTATTAAATAATTTTTAAAAAACCCACTTACCTGGATGCAGCTGGCTGCCGCCTTTCCTCTGTCCTCTTCCTGGCTTCTGTGGAAGCAGGAAGCACCCAGGCTCCCCTGCAGCATTGTGATTGGTCCGGGCGCCATGGTTCGCTGCTCAGACAGGGAATGGGACCCTGGGGAAACAGCGTTTACAACGCTGTCATTACATCGCGCTACTATTACAACGCGGTTGTTACAACGACCGTGTAGTTAGTACGCGATGCATTTACATCGCAAGTCATTACAACGATTTGCACTAGGGGGAGCTGAGGTATTGAAAATAAATTCCAACATCTTCCCTACTGTTGCGCAAACTGGAGTAGGAATAGTAATTAATACTATTCCTAAGTCCAGCGCGCCCCCTAGTGTAAGTCGTTGTAATGACTTGCGATGTAAATGCATCACAGTACTAACAACGCGCATCGTTGTAACGACCGCATTGTAAAGCTACGCGATGTAATGCATCGCGATGTACTGAGACATATTCGACCCTGGGCATGTTCTCCACCCAGACTGTAATGCAGCCTAGGTGTAAAACATTCATGCACTTAGGAGGGTGCCACCACTCCTCCCCCAGCCTCTAAACAGCCCAGGCCTGCCCCAACCCTAAACAACTGAGCCAGTACATTTAAATGAATTATAATGACGTTAAGTGATTATAATTTTATTTTTCCATTTTTAATTGCTCACTCAGTAAGCAGTGGGGAGACGCTCCTCCGCCTTAGTGGAGGAGCCTCCACTGTCTGTAAGTAGAGCACAAAGTGGCTCCTCTGTAGGGTAAAGATGGCAGGAGGCAGTATGGAACTCTAGGGGACTTTACAGGTGATAGGGATCTTTTGTTACCTCCGTATGCCCATGTAAACAAACTGGTGTTGACTGGAAAGGTAGGAGGAGAAACAGTGAAGGACAATGGCAGTGACTCTCATTCGAGACTCCAGGGTGCATATGAGGGTGGGAAGGTCGACTGTGTTGAAGGCAGCTGAGAGGTCTAGCAATATCAGAAGGCAGGGGTCATCTTCATCTGTGGTCAAGAGAGCATAGTCTACGATCTGTACGTTTTTGGTCTTAATGCTGCAGTGTGATCTGAAACCAGTCAGGCAATCATGCAGGATATTTTTTTTTTTTTAAAAGAAGTATTTATTATTTTTTATAATCGTCCAGAATCACAGTAAAATCATAACCACAGTTATACATCACAGGAGATTATGGTACCACTGCCATTACATTCTCTTTCCAGCATAGTACGTATTATCGATATCAGCTTGGCAGTAATGAAACATAATACTGAATCCGGACATAAACAGTGTTATCCTAGAAATATAAACCATACCCTTGAACATGTCCCCCCCCTTCCCCCCCTCCCAGGGTCGCACGAGAACACCCCTCCCATTCCTAGTATCATAAGTCGGACTACTTCTCCCGAGTGTTATGTCTTCTGTAGTCCTGGCCACTGAACTGCTCCCACCCGTCGCCTCCACCCCTGATTCCTCGTGGCCTGCCTGAGATCCCTCCATCTCCTGCGTGGGGAGGACCCCTTTTTCGGGGACTTCTGTTATCATAACGTTCCAGGCCCTCGCATCATCCTCCAGCTTTTCATCTCTCCTGACCCTTTTCATTCGGATTAGCTCCGCCGTTGCCCACTCTCGTAGGTCTTTGGCCCTGCTCTCCGCCGCAGGGGGCGTCGAGCTCATCCACCTAATTGCTATTCTTCGTTTGGCCAACACCAACCCCAGCTGAAGGAATTTCCTTGTGAGCTCTTTCCCTTTAGGCCTAGGTAGGAGTCCCAGTAGTATCTCCTTAACTGAGTGAGGTATCGTCTATCCTGTAACCTTACGCAAGCTGTCTATCACCGATCTCCAGAATAAAGCCAATTCCGGACAATCCCAGGTCATGTGTAGGAAATGGGTGTCACCGTAACCACATCTGGGGCGATCCGGGTATATTTTGTGCAGTACCCGCGGGGTCAGATAAGTTTGGTGTACAATGTTATATTGTGTGAGTTTAAATCTGGCATTGGAGCTAATTTGTTTGACCCCTTCATGGACCCTTCTCCACTCTGGTTCAGTCAAGGGTTCATCCACTATCACGTCCCATCTAGCATGAACTGGGAGAGGATCAACTGAGATGTCTCCCCTTAGTGCCCTGTAAATATGAGAAACCAGTCTTCCTCCTCCCGCAAAGGTCGAAATAGCCTGTAGGGTAGTCGATGTAGGCGGCTCCTGTGGGAACATCGGTCACAGCTCGCGGGCAACCGCCGAGATTTTTCAATATTGGAGATATTGCTCCCCCCAGCCCGAATGCGGTTTCCGCCTCCTCTCTAGTGAGGAAACGTTGGGCCGAGTATAGATCTCCCATCGTGTGACAGCCCCCCTCCGTCCATTTAGTGGTTGACATATTATGACTTATACGTTTAAATGGTAACATGGCCCATAGCGGGGCATCCGGGGCATAAGGCGCCCTGTGCACCACGGTTTTGATTGCAACTTCCCAAATCGTGGCGACATGTCGAACAATGTATGGGAGCCAATCCGGCGCCCTCGCTCCCAGCATGAGGAGGTCAGGGAGAGGGATCCCCTGATGTGTTCCCGCCAATAGCCGCTTCTCCCAGTTGTCGTGTTCGTCCAGCCAGTGTACCGCGTGTTGGAGCTGTGTCGCCATATAGTAGAGGCCCAGTCCAGGGACCTCGAGCCCCCCCTGTTCCCACGCTCTCTGTAGTGTGTCCAGTTTTACCCTCTTCCTTTTGGATCCCCACAGCAGTTCCACCAGTAGGCGGTCCAGCTGTCGGAAGAACTTCTGTGGTATTTGGTAAAGGGAATTTTGCATAGCATACAAACAGCGTGGGAGGATCACCATTTTTGTCAATGCAACCTTGCCCATCAGAGATAATGGCAGGTTTTGCCAGAATGCAATCGATTTTTGGATGCCCTCCACACATCTCCCTATGTTTTGCTCGAAGTAAACAGCCTCCGTGTGCGCCAACTTGATCCCTAGATATCTTACTTCGTCCCTAACCCATTGCATTCCCAACAGGGGTAATGCGTTATCCTCCTTCTCAGCCAGGTGTCCCATGGGGAAGAGCTTAGATTTCCCTGGATTAAGGCACAGTCCCGATATCTCCCCAAAGCCATTCAGCAACCCAAGAAGCACAGGTATTGCCTCTTCCGGTTGCCGAAGATATACAAGCGTATCATCAGCATACATTGACACCACGTGGGTAACATCTCCCAACCGGATCCCCCATCCCTCCATCCCGTTTCTAAGGGTGATCGCCAAGGGTTCCATCGTGAGGGCTAACAGAAGTGGCGATAAGGGGCAACCCTGTCTGGTACCTCTTTGAAGCTCAAGGCTTTCCGACACTTGATTTCGCAGGCGGACCCGAGCCGTAGGTCTAGTGTATAACAGTTTCATCCATCCTATGTATTCTTCCCCCAACCCCATCTTGTCAAGCACCATCCACATATAGCCCCATTCAACCGAATCAAAGGCCTGTTGAATATCCAGGAGACATAGGGCCCAGTTCTCTTCCCGTAGGTGTGGCGTGTGCCAAAGATGCGCAAGCCTACGCAGATTGTGTGTGGTGTTTCGCCCGGGAATAAACCCGGCCTGGTCCGTGTGGACCAGTCGGGCCACATATGGTCACAGACGTGCAGCCAATATGCCACTAAGTACTTTTTCATTGATATTCAGGAGGGAAATGGGCCTGTAGGAGCCTGCGGAAAGGGGATCTCTATCTGGCTTGGAGATCATGGACACCAGTGCTTCCATTATGGTGTTAGGAAGAGCCCCCCGTGTCAGGGCTTCATTTAACGCCTCCAAAAGGTGATCGACCAGCTGCGGTGCAAATTTTTTATAAAACTCTGCCGGCAACCGTCACTCCCGGGGCATTACTCTGGTTTCAATTCCTTAATCGATGCTAATACTTCCTCCCTGGAAATTGGTGCCCCTAGGGCTTCGGCTGCTTCCTCCCCCAAAGTGGGAATCGTTATCCCATCAACAAAGTCCTGTATTGCATGTGGCGTGGCCTGACCTGGGTGGTCGCAGTGCACGTGTGTCATAAATGGTACGCAAATTCTTTTAGAATTGCGTCCTGTGTATACCATGTTTCCGTCAGTATTGCGAAGCTGTAGAATAGGTACATGTTCCGTCTCTGTCCTAATGAGGCCCGCTAGAAGCGCTCCCGTCCTGTCCCCCTCCATATGTAGCCTTTGTCTATAAGTAGTATACCTGTGCCTCTCTAACCTGGACCAGGCTTCCAACAACTCCCCACGCACCCGCGTCCACTCGGCCCCACCGGCCGGTGCCCTATAAAGGGTAGCGTCCAGTGATTTTAGCTGTTTTTCTAAGGATGTAATATCATTACTGAGCTGGTGTTGGACTCCGTGGGTGGTCCTCATGCAAACCCCCCTGATGACCACCTTCATGGCCTCCCACTCTGTAGATCTATTAGCTGTCGATCCCCAAGTTCTCCCCAAAGTAATGCTGTAGAGCCTCCACCACCTTCTGAGCATATGTGGGATCTGTGAGTGCCTCAGCCCTGAGTCGCCATAGTGGGATGGCCGGCCGTCCCGGACCGCTTTTCAGGGTTAGTAACAATGGTGCATGGTCAGACAGGTATCGTGGTAAATAGGAAATACCCTCCGTGGTGGCGGAGAGACCGGCTGAGAGGCAGCAGTGGTCAATTCGGGTGAATGTATTGGCGGCGGGGGTAAAACAGGAAAACTCTCTCTTGGTGGGATTGCGTGCCCTCCACTCATCCCGTATGCTCATACCCTGCAGAATGGTAGTCAGGGATCTCGGCATACGAGGTTTGGTATTCTCTCTAGTGGGTTCTCTGTCCAATTTCCCATCGAAGATGCAATTAAAGTCCCCGAATAGGATAAGTTCTGCCCCTAGATATGGCGTCGCTGCCTTCAGGACTGATGGAAAAAAGTCAGGACACTCCGAGTTAGGCGCATAGACATTAATAATGCACATTTCCCTGCCTTCCCACCTCCCGAATAAAATAAGGTATCGCCCGTCAGGGTCCAGGACATGATGAAGGTGTTGAAATGGGACCCCCGGTGCCACTCACACCAATGCCCCTCGCGCAAAGCCCGAGTACGAGGTGGCGTATAGCTGGCCCCACCACCTTTTCCGTATACTCGTTATTGTATTCCCCCATATGTGTGTTTCCTGGAGCCCTGCAATTGCTATTTTGCACCTTTTTAGAAAGGCGTGCACTCTACGATGTTTGTCCATGCCGGCCATGCCCCGTACATTCCAGTTAAGAACCTTCAATGTTTGTACTATCATGGTGGTTTACCTGTAAGCATCCTAATTCTGCCACTCCTTCCCTTACGTGTCCGACCTGTCAACCCAATAAAGCTGTGTGACATAGTGTAATCATGTGCGACCCCAAAAATTCCCCAACAAACAAAAACAACTTTCAAAAAGTGAACAAATCCAGCCCCTCCCCACTCCATGGGCAGTTGTGTGAGTTCCAGTGTACAAATTGTGATCCACAGAAAACACAGTACATACCGCCCCATACCACCCCTCCGCTTCCAGAAAGTATTTTAACATTGGCTTAAGTGTCTTAGGGCCGAGGCCCAGTTCAGCCTTGTTTGATAAGTACTTGGTAATGTCCATTGAATGATGTGCAAGAGAACTGGCTATGCCAGGGTGCGAGATTGCTCTCAAGCCTCCCCGATGAGCCTGGACTCTGATGGGGGCGTCGCTACTCCAGGGGCTGCCCATACCCGCAATATAATAACAATCAGCATGACCCCTGATCTATACATTCGGACTGAATTAACCAGGATAGAAAAAGCAAGATCAAGAAGATCACACATGCGATCCCACGATTTTAGTCTCCCAGGGACCCCGTCTGGATATCTACACACCAGTCCCTCAAGGACCCTATCTTGGCACAAATACATAACCAACTTATCTGTACAGTTCTTCTCTCCATAATACAACATTCAGAGTTCATTCTTGGTCGCTGCCTGGATCTACGATTCCAGCCTCCATTTTCGGTGTCGGTTCAACCGAGACCGGCACAATCTCTGAATCCGACGCCTGTAGTGTGCCGTCCTGGAGGACTGTGATGCGACCTGAGCTCACCACCAGTTTGGAGTGTACCTGTCGTGCTAATTGCCTGCCGCCCCTCAAATGTTTTCGTTGGAGTCGCTCCAGTGGAGGCCGTAGAAGGCACCAGATGTCTCCCCTCCGGAGCCCTGGTGTCCAGCCAGTCTCTCGCCTCCTCCGCAGAGAAGAAAAACAGTGCGCGGCCTTCACTCTCCACACGTAATTTAGCCGGAAACATAAGGCTGTATTTTAGGTTTAGGTCTCTCAATCTCCGTTTGACTGCAACAAAGGACTTTCACTGTTGCTGGATTCTCTGGGTGTAATCGGGATACACCAATATTGAGTGGCCCTCGAAGAAAAAGCGCCGCCCACTGCGAGAAAGCTGGAGAAGGTGATCTCAGTCCCTGAAATTAAACGGCTTCGCTACGATAGCTCGAGGAGGCGCTCCAGGTCTGGGGGGGGGCCCCCCATGGGGCCCCCCCCCAGACCTGGAGCGCCTCCTCGAGCTATCGTCTTTCGACACTGAAGAACCTGGACACTGAAGAACCTGGACAACTGTTTAGGAGCCATTTCAAGCGTGATCCAGTCCTCCAGAAACAATTCCACCGAAGGGCCCTCCGCTTTCTCAGGAAACCCAACAAATCTCAGGTTCCCTCTCCTCGACCTTTCTTCTGAGTCCTCTGCCTTGTCGTCTAGTTTTAACACCTGTCGTTTCAATTCCACCACCATGGCACTAAGATTTTTCACATCCAACTTTAAAGCGTCCATGTCTTTTCTCGGTGATAGTCACTCTATCAGAGACCTTCCGGAGATCGCACAGCAACAGGTTAACATCTATGGCCACCGCGTCTATTTTCCGGACCATTTCGTCCCTGGTCGACTGGATGGCCTGGATGACGTCTGCTAGAGTGGGAGGGACTGCGACAGCCGCTTCGGCCGACTCCTTTCCCAGCGCGGGACCCTCCTCTCTGACCCAGGGCCGTGGGACATAGGCTGTGCGTAGTTTGAGATTTTGTTCATTTGCGCCTTCGTCCCTTTGTCCTTCCCCATGGTGTCCCGCGTGGAGCGTCCGTCTATTTCTCGTGGATCCCACCTAGACACCGGCTCCACCTGGGTGTTTTATTCCCAGTAGTTTCCAGCCGTCTGCGCTTCCGGTCGCTGACCTCGTCGATATCCCACTATTCTTCAATTTGGTTACTCCTCGATGGTCCCCCGCAAGGAGTTTGGCTCCCCAGGACCTCCCGGCAAAGCCCCACCGGCCGTCGCGACTCAGTGTCACGCCGCGGCTTCAGCGCCTCTCTTCTTCTCTGACTTCGCAACGGGGACTCCCCCGCAGGTCCCTGCGCAGTTTGTTTCTGCCTCAGGCCAGCACCCCCCAGCGCCACTCCTCTCTCTCGGCCAGGTCCCTCAATGGGGGTCTTCACCTCCCCCGTGCTGTCAACTCCACTCAGGACCACTGCTGCCTCCCGGGTCCGGCTCCTAAGGGCCCCCCCAACCGAGGCCTCCGTGCACTCACCTCTATCTGGGCAGGGGCCCAAAGGAGCCCCCCGGCTCCATATCTCGGTGTGCTCCCACCAGGCGTGGGACACGCAGCCAACCAGACAAGTCCACAGCAGGCCGCTTCAACTGTTCAGGCCCCCCACAGCCAGCTCATGCTCCCCGGGGGCAACAATAAGCAGATCCTCCCCCGATGGTTTGCGGGGGCGGCAAACACCTTCCACACCTTCCTTATTGTCTCGGAGCGCCCCCGGCGCCGATCTCTTCCTCTTCAAGTGGGCAGCCCCGCCCCCACAGGCCTCCGGCCGCAGCCCTCCCCTTCCCTGGGCCACGCAGCTTCACCAGGCCGAACGTCGTGTCTTGGTGCACGGGCCGGCCTCCGCTCATCCTCGTAGTCTGCCCTCAGCCAAGATCCGCCGGCCGCTGGAGCCGCAGTATGTTTAGGCTGCCCCCGGTGGGTCCCAAGGCCCAACGTCTCGGTCCAGGCGTACCCCGGGCTGCAAGATGGCGTTGATTCCCCTCCGGGACCGGGACTCCAATTCAGCGACTGCAGGTGTCCCAGACGCCCGAAATCGCTCATGCGTCTGTGTGGGGTCCCCCGGTTCCCAGTGGACCAGCTTCTGAGCAGGTATGAGCCAGGATGCTTCAGGATATTGGTGTAAATCGTGCCGCCGCGCGGAGCTCTCTCAGAGCACGTCTATGCGGCCATGATGGCTAGCCACGCCCCCCCATCATGCAGGATATGGTTAACAATGATCTGGTCTTATAGTTAAACATAGTCTGCTTTTTCAGTTATCTTGCTGATGAATGGCAGGTGAGTGATGGACCGGTAGTTGGTGAGGTCATTAGGCTCTAGTGTAGGTTTCTCTAGAAGTGGGAAGTTCAAGCCTGTCTTGAGAGCTTCTGGGAAGCTGCCTTGAGTGAGGTAGGCATTGACAATGGTAATTAAGGGCAAGACAGCATTGTATGATTCTACTGGAAGGGGTGGTTGTAGGAATTAAAGCAGGGTTGGTGTCATGGATGTACTGTCAGGTCTTTTGCATTATTTCATGGAATAAGAGGTTAGGGGCATTGCTGTTTTCTGTGGAATGAGAAATAAGTGGCTCTGGCAGGGGCTGATGAAGTGCTTTACTGTCTTGAACAACGTTCTGCTTCTGTTGGTGGCTCCAGTGATGGTGCTGGTATAGTACTTTGCTTTGGCTGATCACAAGAGCTGTCTGCATGTTGCTTGGAGGGACTCAGTATCAGGAGGTCCTCAGTAGTTCTGTTTTTCTTCCATTATCTTTCTTGCCTGTGGATGGATTTTTTCTTGTCAGCAATATCTTCAGAGTTCCAGGGTGCTGAATGCTTAGCTTACACTTGTGTGTTATAATTGGGGAGTGGATGTTCACATATCTTTCCACAAAATTGTTGAAGTTGTTTAGAAGGGTGTTGGCATTGGCCATAGAGTTGCTAGGGTGAGGGATACGTTGAAGCATAAGGTTGTCTATGGATAGGTCTTTGAAGGATCTGGAGTTTTGGTTGTCTCTTTTGTGTTGACATTGGTTTGTTGGTAGGACATTAAACATGGAGATAGGGATGTCAAACTGGCCTGTCCGTTCCAGAGGTATGGGCAGTTCGCATTGGATTGTTGGTGATGTTGAAAAGATAAGGCCAAGTAGGTGGCCTTTGGAATGTTTTGGTTGTGCCACATGTGTACCATGTTGAGTATATCGATGAGGCTGAAGTGGGTGTCTCTTGTCTCTTTTTTTTTTTTTAGCTCATATTGTCTGGGAGGTTGAAGTCACCCAAGAGGGTGGTGTGGCCATGTCAGGTGGACGAGGTGGTCAGAGAATTCATCGATAAAGTCCTTGTTCTGTCAGGGAGGCCTGCAGATGAGTAGTAAATGGCATGTCAACAGCTCCATAGAGCTGAGTGTTACTTGCTTGCCTAGGGAAGGGACCAGGCGGACTCCAGATAACAGTGAGTCCAACTGCCTTATGCGAGTGATCCACATGATGGATGCTGAACCCTGTGGGAAAAAGGATTCCTAAGATATGCAAAACTGCGGGTGTAAACCATGTTTCCGTGATGAAGAGAGTGTCAAGCTTGTGATAGATGACATGGTCTGTATGATGAGATTCAAAATTAATGTATGCATGTTTTATGACAAAAGAATGGAACCATTTTACACACACACAGTTCTAAAAAAAAGGTTTCTGGTATCATGAATATTTTCTGCACCTTCACAGTGAACGAGCTGAGCACCTGTTTTTCACACAATCATACAGTTTAGGTGTTGGAAAGTGGTTTATTGGAAATGTTAAGTATTTACCTACCATTTGTAATAAGGCCACAAACACAATAAAAGGTTTAGTAAAGGTCTCAATAATTTATTCCCTTGCTCAAACCTTGGTAGCTGGCAACGAGTAGGCAGGCTTAACTTAGGAGACAGGTGTGTAAAGCATTTAAAAACGTCAATACATTAAATAAATAAGACACAACACACAATAAATATCCAACACACATTTATAGGTTATATTTTTATGAACAAATAGACACCAAAACGACAAAAATCCAATGTAGGGAACCGGAGATATGAATTTTTAAAGAATAAACACGTTCTAGTGCTTAAAAGCCCAAAGCGCCACTTTGGGACATCTGGTTGCTTTTGACCAAGAGAAAGTCAAAGGTTGAGGCTGACCGCGATAGAGCCCTGGTCGGATGCACTAAGTGGGAGGCCTCCTTCATAATTTTACCTCGCACTTAGTCGTTTTTCTGGATCTTTTTCTATCGACTTCGAACGAGGCTCCTCATCAGGCCGGGTTTCGAGTTGATGACAGCAGCTTGGTTCAGCACAAGGCCCCGGTCAACTCCTGGAAGTCTTGTTGAAGACTGGAGTTCTGGTGCTTTCGGCCGGATGAAACTGAAATCCAGGCGGGGTCACGGTTCGATGTTGGTGTCTTGCCTCTCATCGACGGGTCGGTCACCTTATGGAGCTTCTATCAAAGTTGCTCCAAACGTCTCTAAACTTCTGGACCTTCTTCTAGAAGGTCTTCTTGAGGGTTAAAAGCATCCACAACACCAGTTTAGGAGCCTAGAATCTCTGAGATGGTCCTTGGGGTGTTGGGAATACAATTCCCACATTGCACCTGGCCAATTCCTGCAAAGTCCACTGTAAGCACTCCAGGCTGGGGACTTCTTGGTGGAGATAGTGCAGGTGAGCTCTTTTAACCTGTTGCTTTCAGGGAGTCCACTCCTTCCACTTTCTGAAGCAAGGCAAAGTCCTTAGGGCTGTAGTTCAAAGTGTGCAGCAGGTGTAGTCCATATTAGTGTAATCCTTTGGGTGCAGCCAAGGGTTCCAACAGGGCAGTCCTTTTTCTCCTTGTAGTTTCAGGCAGGGATCTGAGTTGCTGGGCAATGCTCCCATATTTATTCACAGTTCCTGGGCATCAATCCGGGGGCACCCTTGACCATTGGGATGCAGGGTGCCACCCAGGTGTATGACCACTTTCTCCAAAGTGTAGCATATTCTTGATCCAGAAAGCACTATTCTTCCAAAATGGGGAAACTCTCTCCTGGAGGGTTAGATCTGGCTAAGCCAACCCACTGGTGTGGCTAAGCTTCCCTAACAGTCCCCTTCCAGCCTCTATGCTAATCTAATTACAGGGGCTCCTATCTGGCTGGGGGTGCAGGATGTGGGGGTGAGCCTGCACTGCCCTAAACTGTCATTTCCTCTTTAAAGACCAGTTTGGCTACTCCACCCCCATCCTGCCTTTTGCTCTGCAACTTGCAGTTCTACTCCCACAGGAAATCCTTTGTCTTTAGTCAGGCCACTTCACACCTCATTAAGACAGCTTGGCTCAGCCTGGCAGAGGCTGACCAATCGGAGCAGGGCTGCTGGAAGGCTGGATTTTAGTTTACAGAAAAGAAAGTTCTATAACTTCTTTTCTGTGATAGTTATAATAAATCTAACAGTGGCATGATGTTGGATTTATTCTATAATTTTTAATACTTTGAAGTATATTTTTAGTTCTTTTCTTTCAATAGTTACACTTTAGTTAAGTACCCATGTTAGCCTATAGAGCCATTGTGCTACAATGGGGAAAAACGAAATTGGCAGTTTTTCCCGCACCAGGGCATATAAAACATCTTCTATCATGTCCCTGCTTATAGTTACAAGGCACCCTACCCCAGGGAGCACCTAGGGGAGACCTTAGGGGTGACTTATATGTAACAATAAGGTAGTTTGAGACTTTCAAAATTAATTCCAAAGTCGAATTTGCATATAATTTACGTTTAAAAGCAGGCTGGCTTTTAAAATAGCAGCAGGCACCACAGTAGTGCACATTTAAGTGCATTAAATATACTGGGCTTCTAAACCTACATGCACAACCATATATTAGGGACTTACAGGTAGGTTGTCGGTACCAATTGTAATTATGCCTAATTATCATGTACTTTTAATCAGAGCACAGGCCCTGGGTCTGGTTAGCAGAGCCCAGGGCACAATCAGAGTCAGAAAACCAGCATCTAGTAGTCAAAATGGGGGCAAAAAGTGGGGGGGACACTGCTAACAGGTCTTGGTTTCTCACATTAGGTCAATGTAACTCAATAACAACTCACCAGCTCTGCGAGTTAGTGCATGAGCAGCAGACAGCACAGTCAAGAAACATGGAGCAGTGGTTGCCTCTCAGTGTTTCCGAACTGTTAAGTCTACAACTCATATTATAACTGACAATGCTACAAAGTCTGTGCAGATGCTGTAAAAAGGCTTTCTGCACCTGTGTGCAGGCGCACAAAATGATCATGCCATGGCCCCTTCGGCATTAGAAATTTAATATACATGCAAAGAGCATGCTTGTTTTCATTGTACAAAAAACAAAATCCCACCTAGATTTGGACTGATGATTTGTCAAACTATGGGGTCGATTCTGATTCGGGCCGGAAATTTCTCCGACCGAGCCGGACCCGGAGAGATTTCCGACCGAATCGGACCCGTGCAGTCCGACCGAACGAGTACGATGCGTCCGTATGCTATCGGACTCGAGTCGGTCGGACTCCCATTGAAGTCAATGGGAGCCTGTCGTACAACGCGTACGCGGGCTCCCATTGACTCAATGGGTGCGAGTCGGACAAGTGCGCCCCCTACAGCGGGTACGCGGCGAAGCGACTCGCACCGTACACGCACAGGTAGGGGGACCCATGGGTCCCCCTGTGTGCGACTCGCGCGGCTACGCGCAGCAGGGGGTCCGACACGGACCCCCAAAGTACGGCTCCGACAGCTCTTTCGAGCCGGAGTGCGCGGCTCGGTCGGACTGCTCGCGGCGCGCATCGTACTTACCCGGCCGGGAACGTCTCCATTGCGCGGTGCGAGTCGAGTCCGAGCGAGTCGGTCGGTGCGGTTCGAGCCGGGAACGAGTCGGTCGGAGCGGTCGGGACGCCCGGACGAGTCGGTCGGAGATTTCGTGAGCGCACGCATCGTACTCGCTCGCCCGGACGCACGTACGATTCGGTCGGGAAACAGGGCTCCGAATCGGATCCGGTAAAGCCGAATCCGATTCGGAGCCCTACCGGCCGAGATCGGAATCGGCCCCTATATGTCACATAAAATAAAATGTTGTGAGGTCTTCATTTTCCACTGCATGTTAAGTATTGCCTCAAGGATGATATTTTTCGCTAGGTATTCAAATGAGTGTATTGCTTTTACTACATTCTGTAATTTGCATGTATAGTTCTGACTGCTTGCAAAACACTTTCACCTAAACCATTGCACCCATTGGATGTGCATTTAAATATCATCCCTTTTCTGAAACAAAGATTATTTCTGTATGTGTTTTCAATTCATATTTAGCATAGGGTGGAAAGTAGAAAAGAGAGGGTGCATTGTAAATTTCACAGTTCCAAGGTAGCTGGACATGCCCTTCATATTTTCCTGCGAAGGGAAGTTCCAGTAAGGATTCTTCCTATTCAAAACCTACAGTTCGGTAAAATGCAACCGCCCTTCCCAACAATCAAGGGCCTCATTATGATGTCGGTCAGAAACCAAACCGACCGACTCCTTGTCGGAATCGGTTTCCGACCGACTCGCATTCAACCGACCGATTACGATGCTTCTGAACACCGTTCGGAAAGCCTCCCATTGACTTCAATGGGAGCCAGTATTCCGACCGACAACACAGGCTCCCTTTGAAAAAAGGGGTGGTTGCGGAAAACCTTGCACCCTGCAGCGGGCACCCCAGGGTGCCTGCCACACTGTGCATGGTTTTACAGGGTTGTCCCTTGGGTACCCCCACAGCCCACAACCGGAGGCCTCCGGATGAAGAGGGGCCTGCTAGAGGCCCCCAAAGTCAGTTTCCGACAGCCTTTTTATGTCGGACAGACCGAGTAGGAAAGGCTGTCAAAATCCAAGATCGTAATACATCAGTCGGAAATGCGGTCCGTAGAGCTGTACGATTCGGCTTCAACCAACTCGGAGTTTCTGAATGCCGGTTGGAACCGATTCGGAATGACCAAACGGTTTGCTTTCCGACCGAGAACATCGTAATCGGTCACTCGGAAATGTTTCCGACTGAGTCGGAAACATAGTTTTTGACACGGTATAGGGGAATCCTACTGCTGTTTGGAGCCTTTCCGACAAACATCGTAATCGGCCCCTAAATATTTTTTGTTGTAAATTGGCAAAGCAAGTGTTGTATAAGTGCCAAATTTGTGCTTTAAATGGCCTGGTGCTGTCAGATATTGAGTACCTGCACTTCTTTATTTTGAGAGAGTGAGTACCTGCACTTCTCAGCAGAGGTGTAACACTTTTAATTGGAGAGTACCAGCACTTCTCAGAATCTCTGCAGTGCAGGTACTCTGGTATAAGGTACCTGCACTTCTAGTCTTCCATTTCAAGAACTGTGCACAGTTGAATAGAAGTCAAATTAATCACATGTAATAATATGATGATCTGGGAGGTGTGTCACATTGTAACATTTCAAGCTGCTATCAGTGTTTTGGTACCACCTGTGTTTATCCAATGGTAATGTCCGTAATAAGTGCAACAAAACAGACTAGGCATAATGTGGATATATGGTGTATTTTTCACTGTTGTGAGATAGGAAGGCTCAGAATGTTGCAGATTTCCTAGCATCAATTTCACCATTTTTTCCCAACGAAAATCATATCTGTTTAATCCTATGGGCGAGGTAAAGTCAGCAGATGGCTTGGTCTAATATAGATGCGGGGAAAAACATTTCTGTAAATCACTATTTTATTTGAAAAAATACAGTTTTTAAAAAGGAAGTCACATGAATGTAACATTCTATCTTGACAGTCAACATCATCAACCTATTTACAAATCTATTAGTGTTTTTCTATGACGCCCACTGTTTATTGGCTACATCAGGCCCTACTATACACTCGTTTTATACTTTTACATGTGTTGTTAATATCAGGATTGAAGTGAGGACCACGTTATTTGGAGAATATCTGTATGTTACAAACAAAACTGTATTCCTGAATATAGGCATTTTTAGTTTGGCAGCTATAACGTTTCAGGCTGTAACTTCTACACTTGATATGTGCAAAGAGCATGTTTTGGATGAACTGTCAAAATATATCCCTGTAGCAGAACCAAACCTTGCTGTAAAGACTGTTCATATGTTAACATCAAGCACATGGAGGTCTCAGTTAGTTTGACCTTCTAATATATTATGTGGTCTTTTGCTTTTCAGGAAGGAGCGTTTGCACTCGTCTTTAAGAGCATCCACTATCCAGGAGAAGCTGTTGCTACTAGGTTAGTGAACTTTAAGATATAATAAAGCTATGGTTTCTGAGGTAATTATGATAAATGATGATTTATTGCTTTCTCTTTTGCTTGATTGATTCTCAAAGTTATTTGCTCACCTACGTTGATCATACATGTGCAAATTGACTATTTATTAGTGTGAATTCATCACTACTAAAACATTCACTCCAAAAATATTTCCTTGGTGAACAAAAAAAAGTTAAATGTGCTAATGTATGTGTACTATAAACGTCCTCCTGCAGAGGGTCACCCTGCCGAATTTTTCCAGTAATACATTTGTAGGAGTACTTATGATAACGTAGTACTTTTTACATGTGTACTGCTGAGCATTTTGTATATCCTCCAGAAAGTTGGGAATCAACTAAAATCCTCAGTGTAAGTCTACAATGAGAGGATTTCAATTTCACTAAATATTTCTGAATAAGTCATTGAGTCTCTTTAAATTTACTTAAAAAAAATATATAAGATTTCAAATGTGTTTCTTTTAATAGGAGAGGGAGCCCTCTGCTGATTGGAATACGCAGTAAATACAAGCTCTCCACTGAACATGTTCCCATACTGTACAGGACATGTAAGTTGTGCTTCTTGAGTTTTGTGAATGATTTAGATTCAAGTTCAGATCTTTCATGCTCACTGTTTCCTAAAAAGCAAATCTGAATACGATGAGATTCTGTTATTATTATGACTGCTCCTACGTCAGCTGTAAATATAATATACTTTCTGTTTTTTAAGAAACTGCATGATTTAGAAGCAGAACTGTAGCTGACCCTTTCAGTGTCACCCTTTACTGGGTTGCTTTTGTTAGGGAGTTCTGAGATTGCCTAACCATGGGCAAGGGGCATTGAACTTTCCTCGTGTTATGTTTGTATGTTTATTTTATTTGAAACTATGCAAGTATTCCATAATGGAAGGGAACCTCCCTTAAAAGCTCTTCCAGCCCTATTACTGGAAATCTCTTGCTTAGTTTTCTCTCGTTCAGTTGTGAAATAGTGTTTAATCCCGAAGCAGGTCTTGCCAAACCATAGGCCCTGGAAGCACGGCCGGTTGCCTCATATTTGGCTTCACAAACGCTGATGAAACTAATCCTCCGGAGAGTTCTCGATTCTCTTCAGTTGAATATCATTCACTGGTTGTCAGATTCAACCTGTTGTCTGTTTCCTTCAAGATAACGCAGATACTTTGCTCCCCTTTTACAGGGTGTGGGCTGTAGGGTGGAGAGGGAAGGGTTTGGTGACATCATCACCACTCTTTCTCGTTCCCATTTTGTAATTACCCTGTGATCCTGCAATCTAGGGGTTTCCCATGCAGCCGCTCTTTTCCCATTATCCTTTCTTGTAGCATCTAACACCCTGTGCTGATTTGTTAATCGCGCCTGACTCGATGCCTTAGCTTCTTGTTGTAATATGCATGTCTGGTCCCGATATACCTCTATAGGGTTTATTTGGCTTGTGCCACAATCCTGAAAATATAACTAGCTCACCGTCATCAGCTCTCGCTTGGCACAGTATGTAAAATTCCATGTATATTTAATCAAAGTAACTTAGAAACGTGTGTTTGAGAACCCCAGTCGCAACCCTCTTACAGAAAGCAGTGTGTGGTGGCCATGAAACGACACAAAGTGCAAAAGCAAATCCACCACTATGCCCTGTTGGTAGTATCGGGGTGTGATTTGTCACTTTCCAAATCATAATATTTGCAGACTTGGGCACTATGGGAGCCCTCAGAAAAGCAAGGCTTGCTAAATCATATTCATGCCTCACTGAGTCTGAAAAGGGGGAGAGGCTTTACAGCAGTCTGGAAGGATGGGACTACCTTTGCATTGATGAACGTCCTAGCAGACTTTATCAGCTCTTTGCCTTCCACCTAAACTATGTGTCCTGTGCCAACAGATGAGGGAGGGCTTTTGATGAACCTGAAAGGCAATTATCATGTTTATGCCCTCGAGAACTTTCATTAATTTTATCCCTACATGTTCCCTGGGAACAGCCCTGGTTTAGAAAATTTATTTTGATCGTTTAGTTGAAAATAACTTATATAAACTCTGTGCTTCTCTGTATTGTTCTTGAAAAGTCGTTTTTTGTGGCATCATGAATACCATGAGAAGAGTTAAGCGGCAGCAGAAAAAAAACTGTGAGAAAATGGCTAGTGAAATTTTATCTAATCACAAGATTAAGATATGTAAAAAGTAGGCTTTTATTCCCAGTTAAAACCTTCACTGTGAGCATTCTGAATGGTCTATCCGTTAACTCCATTTTTTAGTAAAATATAATCCCTGGGTTTACTATGCAGATCAGTAATGTCTCAGTTAGTTCAGTAAAAGTCTGATGACGAAGGATGTAAGTATGTTAGTTTTGAGGTTCTTCATGGCAGCTGATGGGTATCTCACATGATCCATATTGAAACATACCAGGGGCCACATTACAGACAGTGTACACTGTCCCACTCTGTGCTGGTGCTGACCCTTAAGTGGGCACGCTGTGCACAGAAGGACAGTGTACCATATTAAAGCAAATGTGCTGTTCCCAGTGCAGTCATGAACCCATGCCTGCCTGGGAAAAGAGCACTACACAAATGCTAATTGGCTCTTTGAAGCTGCCAGTCCACCTTTCACTTCCGACCATATCCCAGCCTGCAGTTCAAAGGAGGCAGAAATCCCCCTGCAGGTGGGATCAGTGAGTGAATACACTCTTCTGCAGGGGGTGCTTAGGATCCTCTGGGACCCCTTAGTCCCCCTATTAAGGGGTACCCTCAATGGGTGCACTAGTTGTGTGCCAACCCTATGTGGCGTTCAATCAGTTTTCCTCCCGATAGCTGTTGATGCAACTGTAATACGTCCCAGGTACAACAGCAATGTGTTCCCTGAGTTGCATTGGGCCACACCCCATGCAAATGAGGGATGTCCACTTGTGATTTCACTTGTGCCAAGTATGTGCAGGCATGATCCATATTATAGAAAGTTCCACATAAGCATCTGTGGGCCCATCTATAAAACCAAAGTGCCCAGAGACTGCAAGAAGTGGACTCAAATGCCCACTGTGCCCCAATGACATTATTTGTAATACGGCCCCAGGTATGAATGAGCACATTCTCATTTGAACTATATGCCATCTGGCTGAATCTTGCATCCCTGCTCCTCTAGTAACAAAATCACCTCTTTGGAAGCCTATATAGTTTTCCTTACCAATATCCAGGAAGTCAGTTTCTGACAAATGCATAAAGGTTGGAGAGACACATTATCCAGACTTTTGATCAGGACCATATGATTACACATTATTGAGGGCAAACTCCATTACAGAACTGCTTTCAAGCTCTACCAAGCTCCAAGCAGAGGCTATTATTGACCATGGTGCTTCCAGGGCTGGTGCATGTGGAATGTTCAACAGTCTTATTCTTTGAATGAATGATAATGAATGGAAGTATTTTTATGCATGTATTCCACGTGGATACCATTTTGGTTACCACTTGGTGCTAGAACTTCCATCCAAAACTATTCACAAGAGTTATAATAGAAGGGGTGTGTTCTAAGAGTAGTGGTGAGTGGAATGTTTCATTCCACCGTGGAATTGGTGGAATTTGGGGACTCCACGTTATTCTTGTAACGTGGTGTTCTGGCCAAAGTCCGCCAATCACCGCGTGACTGAATTATTTTCATGCCAGGCTCCAAAAATGTGAGCAAGTGAGCATGAGTGAGATTTGGTATCCCCTAGCACGATTTTCTAATATGAAAGGTCATGAGCGATCAGAGAGCTGCTTCTCGAGTAGATTTTCTACTTGAACTGCAGGAAAATCAACTTGAATGGCCACTGACCCTTGCACACCACAATGTGCTGTTCACGCTTATTTTTCAGCACTGCTCTCACTACCAGCACTAATTTGCAGTGCGATGTGCACATTTTCTGCCTGTTGGCAAAACTCCATGGGATCTCGCAGAATTTTTAGGTAACTCCACGACTTCCGCCCGCCCTTACTTAAGTATCTTTTTAAAGGCATAGTAACTCCGTGTGAAAAATGTACTTGTTTATAGCATGTCTCTCAGCACCAGTAAGGTAGTGCATCATCACATCTGAGGAAAAAGGTAGGTACTACTGTGGTCAAAAAGAGAACCTCCATGACAATCAGGCTTATTGATTGTCTAAAATATACCAGTGAGCTACAAACCTTTGTCGTTGCTCTTATCAATGGCTTCAGAGACAATGCCAAGAAATGCGTACAATGCATCTCACATGCACAATCAAATATATTGGATTGTCATGCATGTTCTGTGTGATTCAAATGCAGACCTGGGGTACCACTGCATGCATTTGTCATATCTAAGCATTACATTATTACTTATGCATCATTTTTGATTGTCAAATTAGCCTTGTCTTGACTTCTTTTTCAACATTTATTTTATCCAGTATCCCAGAGCTCATACACTTTGGACACACAGTGTAGCCTTTCCACAAAATCTACCGCTTTGCAACAATTGGAACATGTTATCATAGGTGGAGTATTGCTCTATACATTCTTATCTGGGCCTGTTGTTTTTGGCTTTGGTTGTTTAGAGCGCAATTTTGAATCTGAACTCGATTTTTGTGGTGGGAGTTTCATTGATGTCCTTTTTTCCTTTTCTCTTAACTAATTTCTATATGCAAATCAATCAAAATTATATTATTATGCACAGCTGAATATAGCTAAATCCAACCTGTAATGACAGTATAGGTATCTTTTCTGCCAAAAATCATAAATTCCTTTTGTGGGGCATTACTGTAGCATGTGTATTTGCAAGACTTTAATGCAGCCTGAGAATGAAATAGGCATTATGAAGGATAACTGCTTAACTAGCACTTTTTCCTTTGCCCAACAGGCAATAATATTGATATTTTGAATAACTGCAAATCCATACAAATCAGACGTGACAGCTCTACCTGCCTTTACCCGGTTGGAAATGAAAAAAGTGTGGAATATTTTTTTGCTTCCGATGCAAGGTATTTGATGAAAAAATATATTCTAAATTGTGTTTCAAATATAAACAAATATGTAATGAAATAAAATGTGTTAAAAGATATAGGGGTTGATTCACAAAGGTAACTAACACTTTTGAGTAGTTTAATACTTTTTGGCTATTCACAAAATCTGAGTTTAAATTTACTCAAAAAGTGTAACTCACGTCTCCACCAAATTAAAGTGCCTGGGAGCTATTGACTGTTAAGTAATTTACACTTTTGATTAAGTTTACTTCTTTTTGGCTTGTTTTTGGCTATTCACAAAAATGCAAGTGTAAATTTAATTCAAAGTGTAACATATACTCAGATTTTGTGAACCGCCAAAATGTAGGGAACTTACTCAAAAGTGTAAATGACTCCCAAGCCCTTCAGTTAGCGAAGGCATGAATCCTACACTTTTGGGGTAAATTTGCACTTGGATTTTGTGAATGACCAAGAAGTAGTAAATATACTCAAAGTATAAATTCCTCCAAAGTGTAAGTTACCTTTCTGAATCGGCCCTAAATTATTTTTTTGTAATTCATTGGGACGGCTGCCATTATATAAGATAACAAATTTATTTAGGCTGGCTGTGAAAAGCAATGTAAATATAAATAAAGCTTTCACTTTTTATTTATATAGATGTTTGCATATGACTGCAGATAGAATAAAAGCTATTTCCATGCATTTATCTATTTTTCAAAAGAGAAAAATGGAGAAAGTACATGTTCATTTAGGTGCCTCGCCATTGTATCAATCATGATTGATTACCAAGCTAATGACTTTGTATGTTGACTGCACAGTAAGTTAAAAAACAGGATGAGGCTTCCTAATGAGGGTTAGATAAGTGAAGATGTGCACATGTGATAATACTATAATGCTAATGCTTTCATGTGAGCGTGAAGCTTTATGGTATATAGCTACCTATTGCTCTAAAATCCTCCAATCATTGAATTGTGAATGTAAATGTCATTGTTTAAATAAAAGTGGAAATATACTAGCTGTAACATAAAAATAAGGAAAAATATCTGGATTAATATAGACGTATACATCAAAAGAAAAAATACCATGCAACTGGGACCCCTAATCACAATCTATTACTACAATTAAGAAAGCCATCACTGTATTTAGGAAATCTATTTCTGGAATTTGTACACAGCATTATACACTTGATAAATCCAGTGGGATGTAATTTCTCAATGCCAAATGAAGTTACGTCAGTACTATTGTATTGCAGTACGTTAATTTCTTGTAGGTGGCATTAGATTTCATTCAAGATTTGGTATATGTGTTGGGTTGCCAATATATGTCATTAGAGAAAACTGAAGAAAATAAGCACATAGAGTAGGCACTCTGTGCTTCTCTAAATTAGCTTACTTCGAACTGAGAATCTTTTAACAATTTACTGGCAGATTATTATTAAATATGATGATAATTTCGTTTTTCCTTATATTGAAACTATTCCTTAAAGATGTTATCTTAATATAGTGTTGCAGTTTTAAAGAAATGAACAGTGTCTCCAATCACACAATGTTTTACATGATATCAAAGCAAACCATGCATGTGTCTGTAATTGTTTCCCCTAGTGCCATTATTGAACACACCAACAGGGTGATTTTCGTAGAGGAGGATGACATTGCATCTGTAGCCGAGGGAAAACTTTGCATCCACCGAATCAAACGTTCAGCTGGAGATGACGCCTCGCGTGCCATCCAGACCCTGCAGATGGAGTTACAGCAAATCATGAAAGGTGGGCTCTGCAGTCCTCAGAGATGATGACTGAATTGTGATAAGCATTTCTACATAGTCTTTTCATGGGGAGCAAGTGCACACGTAATGCTTTCTAAAAGGAATTATTTATGGCACGATCTTCTAAGCACTGCACTTAAATGCCCCAGCACTGTAACCTTGTGTAGAGCAGCAGCATCAAATACTCCCGATCTGCAGAAAAAGTTATAATACTCAACAGAACACAACATCATACTCCAGAAAGCATGCAAAATGAATGAACTGAAATAACATAAAAGCTAACCACACCAATATGACACACAACATGCATACAGCACTCACCTGCAGAAAACAAACAGCTGTCACAGCTTCTTTATGAAAAAAAACATTTTACACATCCGATCCCACATGTCAAATGCTTTTTAATCCGGTTTATGCGCCTAGACTCCAGTTCTCTCTGGGCCACTGCCAAGATCAGATTATCCTTCTGTCAGGTCGTATCAATGAACGATGAGCAATTATTGTTGGACACATTGGTATAGCTATTGATTTAGCTATGTGTTTACCCAGGTATTTCTTATGCAGATCCCAAAAATGGCACTTTATGACAATTTCAGCACATGATTGAAGCACGAGTGCACACTGCCATTTGTGCTGGTTAGGCTGGGTTACCAACGCCTGTGCTCCAGTTGTAGCTGGAATAGGCCCCAAATCAGAAATTGGTAATGCAGGTATGAGAGGAAGTTGGTGTGTTCCCAGGCTGGGCAGCATATATCTCGGCGATTCATGCTAACTCTAATTCTGCACAATATGATGCAGTCCTTCCATTTACTCTTTAGGCTGTATTGCCCAGGGTGCATAATTATTTATGCTAATTAGTATTGAAGCAGCAATACTTTTGAAAAATGACGTTTATGTAATGTAACATGTTAGTGTGTAGGTCATTTAAATAGTAGCACTGTGATTGTGATTTCTTTTTCCACAATAGTTTTATTATTTTATTTGCTATAAAATCTATTTCTATATTTAAATTTCTTTTTGATATTTTACACATTTCGATGTCAATTTTTGACATTGTGTCAATTTTCTACAAGCATTTTACAAAATAGTGTGTTAAATATCTATAGATAAAATTAGCAATATGTTGAAATCATTACTTGGAAAAGAACAACAACAGCAGCCTTCTAAAGTTATAGCCTCAGTTGATGGGTTTGCGTTGTCATTTGAATGCACACACCTCACTCTCTTTCTGCACCATGACTATATATTCTGTATGAAATATAGAATGAATATAGCAAGGAAGCAACCAATGACTTTCCTTTGCATTAAGTGTGAGCGATCTACTTCCTGAAGAGGTTGTTTTACTGCACTATAGAAGAGGGGCTTAGCATTGCATTGTGCTTTGACGCACTCCCTTATGTGAATCTACACTACATTTTCAAAAACAGTCGTAAATGGTTAAAAAGCTAGCATTCATTCCTTTGAGAATGTTCTAGAATCCAGCTGTACTTTTCCCAAGGTATCGCATTGTCTGGCAGGTGTCTTGACCACTATGAAAGCAGTTTTGCCTCAACCTTCTCCCCACTTCTTGAAAGGCAGAATGGCTGGGAAAACACGTCCCTTTACCCCGATGCATATCAATCGTAAATTGTATGCGCTATCTATGAAGCTCCCTTTCTCCCAGCTTGTGCTCTAGAACACTTCAGCACTAATTAAACAGGGGCAGCTCTGTTTATAAAAATATCAATCATCCTCTCAGCTTCGAACTGACTGACCCTTAGAACATCTTATCTGAGTTCACAATAGGTCATATACTAAGCTGAGCCTGCTATGATTTCACATCTAATATTATACCTTTTTCTCATATCGTGCACACAGCTTCTTACAAAATACTGTTAACTCTTTGTTGTCCTGAATCCTGATGCAGCTAGATTGTTCCAGGTAAACTAACAAACTACCCTGCTTCTAAGCACTTAAGCCACTACCAGGCACCAACACTTGACTGCATGTTAGACTGATATAAGACACATTGTTTAGTTTTTGTTCATTTCAATGTGTTTACATTTGATGTTATCAATGTAAAAGGCAGAAGTAAGTAAAATGACTTGTGGATCACATTGAATAACTTCAGCGAAGTTACCTTCTTTTCAACTTTGAAGTTTATAATATATCTAAAATGCACAAAAGCTGAGCAATAAACAACTGACATATAAATACTTAATAGGAAACTTCAGTGCATTTATGCAGAAAGAAATCTTTGAGCAACCAGAATCCGTTTACAATACTATGAGAGGAAGAGTGAATTTTGAAAACAACACAGGTATTGTTTCCTTTTGTCTTTTACTCATGTGCATGAACAAAATGTAGAATATGTATTTGCTTTGGATGTTTGTCCCAATTCCCTTTCCTCCACTTCCCTCTCCTTGTTCTACACTACTTACTGTAAAATCAAAATCATGTACAGTGGACAATTGCTTTGTAGCTAAGCGTGTGCTATATACGTCACATACATACATATACTCATATTTGGAAGTTTAAAAATATGATTTCAGTTGGGAATAAAGTTATGTATAACCAATCCAAATTTATAAAACCCATATGGAGTCTCAAAACAGTTGACATTTTTAAATTGGGTGAAGGGTGTGCCATGGGAAAAATGAGTACCATTTGACTGGTTAATAGTAATACCTCTTATTTGCAGATGTGAATTATGAAGTACTATATATAAAGTTTGTGAAAACTTCTATTTTTATTAATAATATATTTTTACAGTTTTGGAGTTCACAAAGATTTCCAGGAGTAACCCTATGAAACAGCAACTTTCAAATTTTTCTGAGGGATACTTTTGGAATTCTATTGTGAGTTACATTTTATTATGAGCAAATATGCATGTGTGAATATAGCACAAGTATATATTAGTATATATAGTACAAATGTACTAGCTAACTTTTTGTTCTTTGTTCTCCACGGGAAGATATTTCACTGTGGAAACCTCTTCCCAACACCAATGTAAGGGATGTTCCCTAACCATTCCCACACTGGAACTGATATACGTCTCCCCTTCCCAGGAGTAAATCTTCAACCATTTCCATGATGGATATGATCTGAGGAAATAATTCAGTATATCTGCTAACTCACAAGTTTATGGGAGTGCACAAACCTTCCTGGGCATCCCCACCTTTGAAATATCACTATCCCTTCATTGGAGTAAATGTATTCACACATAATAGTACACCAAAGTGGTGTACTATTGTATGTCAGCAACTTTAATGACAAGTTTAAATTCACATTTTCTAAATAGGAAACATGAATTTGAATTCATATATCACACTTCATTTTTTATCAACTTACAAGCGAAAATAGCTTTGTGAATTGGAACTAAAAAATGTAAAATGCGTGCAACCAGCTTGAAGTCCATTTTCCAAAAGCTTGGAACAAAAATACAAATTTTTCTAAAAACTATGTTGCTCAATTTTCCTTCATTCTTGCATTAGTATATTTGTACAGACTGAATTTAATAAGCAGTTTACCATTCTCACAATAAAATTGAGGTCTCAGTTTGGATTATTCAAAACTTTCCTTAGCTAAACCCATTGTAAAGCTGTTTATCAATTCATTATCTCGTGCTATCTCTGTTCTTTATGTCTTAGTTTTGGTAGGTGGACTGAAGGATCATATGAAGGAATTCAAAAGATGCAGAAGACTTATAATGATTGGCTGTGGAACAAGTTATCATGCTGCCATTGCAGTAAGTTCAATACATAGATATTTCTACTGGAAGGTTTATATGTGCTTGCACCAGCTAGCACCCCCAGAATTAAGGCCTATTTCTGAAAATGTACAACTGTTTAATATAGCAAACTGGTGTACGATATCACAGTAGATCTCAAAACAGATATCATCAAACAGTGCAACGTATTACAGGTGTTTTTTAGGGATGCAGGTTTGGATAAAGAAATTGTTTTTCTCTTTCCCGGATGGACCCTTTAAACATTTTCAGATATTTACTAATATTTTGATGGGTAATCAAATTCCCATGCTAAATATTGTTAATAATTGCTTACAAAGTGTTACCATTATGTACTACCATTTTATCAAGTTTATCTCACCAACCTACAAAAATATCGACTATCATTATATTAAGAAGCTAAGTATATGAAGGCAAGTATAGATTCAACAATTTTTAACACATCCATACCTTGATGATATACTTAGCTTCAAGGTATGTAAATGTAGAGTTGAGAATAGTAAATTAATATTTATGTATATATTCTTATGTAGATGACATAGTGGAAGTTTATATTTTTCAGTCAATATTTTTGTAGTTTGATATTTCTGATCTTGATATTCTCGCATATAGACTTCAATATGATTCCTTGAGGTGTTCTGTGCTGGTGGGGCAGCCAGAATGAAGAGAGAGAGTGGCAGAAACATAAATTAAAGGTAGAAATGGGAGGAGCAAATGGCTTGCAAATTAAGTAAGAGCAGAGAAGATGGTTTTTTAATGTTTTCAGAATTTTACTTGGTTTGACACTACAGGATCAAGGTACGAGCATCTAACCACTTGTTTCCCTTTTCACTTTGCCAATCTGAACACATGCCTCGTGGGGTTACACAAAGATACCTTAAGATGGTAGTGGGTAGCATAGCATCCATGATCCATGTGGGAGGCTTCTCTGACCTCAGTCCTATGTGCAAACAAAGCTCAGGTTTTAAAATGTACATTTTAACATCCTGGAGGCAGACCAGTGGTGATACTGGCCTGGCATTGCTTGAGTTAGGCCCACCCATTCTTCCTTCTACAGTGTCCCCTTATCCTTTCTGTCCCATCTCAATAGCACAGCATCATTGGGTTTATTTGAGGAAGGTGGCAAGAAGCTGTTAGACATCGACATACCTAATTGGACCCAATTAAATCTATCCCCAGAATTACTGTTGGTACAAATTAGGAACTCTCTAATTATCATTTACACAGCTGAAGCAATTAGCAGATGCACCTGGTTATTAGTTGCAGACCTCTAAATAAGGGATAACAGGGTGAATATGTATGTTCTACCTAGTTCTAAATTGCAGAAAATGGAAATGTGAGCTATTTGCCACCCTCATTTGTGGTAAGTAAAACACTTGCATCGGTGCAGTTTATGCATGATTTGGAATTCTACTTGGGTGCAAATTGAATTGTATACCTGAAAGCAGATGAGCTGCCCCATTGTATTTATGGTCCTACTTGTCTTTCTGACATAGGTCATACGCTCTAAGACACTGAATTACCATTCACTGTCACTTGCTGTAATCCAGTCTCTCTGTAGGCTAGACTGGAGTTTCACAGTCTCTTTTTATAACGCCAGTTCTTCTGGTTAGAGATTCCTTTTAGGATAGTGCAAGGATAACATTTAATTTTACACATTTCCATAGCCATTGCTGTAGCCCATGAAGCTCAGTAACCTGTGGGCTGGGTTATAACAAAACCTTTCTATTTGGTGAAACTAAACTTGAGCAAGTGACCAGACCCTTCTCATCTTGTTACCCACTGCTCTTTTTGTAAAGATAATACCTTGCACATGTGTTATGTAGTCAATGTCTAATGCTTCATAAGCAAATATATAAATGGGCTGGTTAAATACCCTTTAAGGGCACTTTTAATACAAATGTGTGGAGTATAAAGCGGTGATGCTTTAATTAAGAATGCAAAATCCACATATTGGTACAATATTGTATCATGTTCTGATCTATATCATTGACTGAGCCATTAAATAAAAGTCTGAGAGCATGTTACACCTCATGTTTGGAGTGGGAAGAGAAGACGATCAGAAAGAAAAGCAAATGAAAGGATGTCTGTTAGTGCAGTGTAACCATTGGCCATTTTTTGGTTAAGCATCTCGTCAAAACTGATGTTCTTGACTAAACTAAGATGAAACTCTGGAGTACCAATCAAAAATTACTTTACTATGCTCTGAGCTTCTTCACAAATATGTGATGTCCATGTGTGACAAAAGAGCCATCTTCCCTTGGTACAACATATACAGCTTGTGAGATGTTCCTACTGATGCCTACGCACCCATGTTCCTAGGGTTCAATCTAATGTCTACCCTGAGGCCCTACTCCCATTCAGAGCTCTACAACTCTACTTGTCTCCTCTACTCTCAATATATTTGTCACACAAGCACCCTTGCCATCTGTGTTGTAATCCCATAACACACTCCTGTACTCTAGCACTCCCATGCCCCACCTCCCTATTTGAGAGTTTTTTGGGCTGGTCCTTTTGAAGCCGGGGTGATTTGAAAAACATTGGTCTGTATCTGGACTGACACCGAAAGCAAATAATTATGGACCTAATTTAGCCAAGAATAACCACAAGTGAATGATACAAATTCAAGCATTCTACCTGTCACTTTTTTTGTCCTGCCCCCCTTCTGTCCTATCCACTGTAACATTTTCATTTGTGACTTTGGAACTAGGTTTTCATTGTGGAAGTAACATATATACATACATTAAGCGTTGTTGTTTGTTCATTGACCCAAGTCGAGTTCTCAGGTTGCACCTCTTCCATGCCCAATTCCATGTTTTCATCCTTGATTTTTTTTGGGGAGGTGGTGATTAATTTTATGAGCCTTAACTTTGGACTTTCATTAGAATTGAGTTAAAGGCACTATGCAGAAATTTGCTGTACTGTGTTTCTTCAGAGTTTTTGGTCATCCTTTCTAGGGCTACTTTTTTTTACTTCTGGGCTCAATCAACATTAGTGAGGCTGACAGGACCCGTCTGCTGTGTCACTCACTCCGGGGGGAGAAATCGCCGGAGGGTGGGAGCACAAAGGCCCTATAGAAAAGGGACTCACTTCAGTAGACGTATGAGTGGACAATCATAAAGGCTTATTTCGGACAAAGACAGGTGAACAGCCTTGTCTCAAGAGATATTTGTCTACTCAGAGTATTGCCCCACCACTTTATTGCCAAAGGAACGTATAGTAACGAAAACGTGGTTTTTCATCTACTTTCTTTGTTTTCACAATTTTCATGACTGGAAACATTATAGCGTCTAAGTATATGAGCAAAGAAATTTGAATGCCTATTTACAAAATATTCTTTATTGACTACAATTTAGGTTAGTTTTCTTTTCCATTTGTTTTGAATGCTGTATTCACGTTCTACAGAAAGGTCCGAAGTAGACGTTCAATAATGTGGAATTGGGTAAATCACATCAAACATTGACATAAAAGAACTTCTGCATAAGGCAGAAAAGGTCAAGTATTGTCGGCCAAACAGATATATAAAGAGAACTGGAGCTCTGTAAAATATTAGCTAAGAGGCTAATGAAGGCAGTTAAGGAAATAGTGTAAGGTCAGTCAAGAAATCAGGAAAGGGAACCACTGCTCCCAGTTTCAGAGCAATGTCTTAGAACAAGTGCAAAGCTCTTCTCTGCGCAAAAGTGTCTGTTCATGATACGGCCCCAAATCAGCAAACGTGCAATGATAGGTTTCACAGTTGCTTCCTTTGTCTCAGATATGCATGTCACAGGAGAAGAACGTGCTGTAGACTTTACCACCTTTCTGGCAATTGTAACAAAATGAGGAACTACTGAGAACGAAATTATATCTGCAAAAGTAGTTGAAAATCACACACAGTGAACAACGTATTGCAATAATGTCCACCCTATGCATGTAAATCAGCTACTTATTTAAATTCTAGACCCGGCAAGTGCTGGAAGAGCTGACTGAGCTACCTGTGATGGTAGAACTTGCCAGTGATTTCATGGACAGAAACACCCCCGTCTTCAGAGATGACGTCTGTTTTTTAATAAGTCAGTCAGGTGAGTAAATATGCTTTCTTGATTTTCCTGCAGTGTAAATGTCAAGCTAATTTCAATAAAAGAAGAAAGAGGCAAAATAAATATTTACAAATGATTTGTCTATATATGTGGTAAACCAACCAACCAACCTCCTTGTAAAAGTGGGTTTAGCTTCATCAGTAACCTTTATAAGGCCTACTTACTTCTGTGGAAGAAATGTGTTAATGGGGTCAAACAAATCATTCTTGAAGACAAAATACAAAATAATTTTGGAAAACCTGGCATATTGAATGGGAGCACAAGCAGTGACGTTGCTTAAGACCCGGTAGGGTCTAAAGGAGGATGTGCAGAAAAGTAAGACAATGTAGATATTCCCAGTGTACTTACACCATTTTTGCCGTCTGCAAAACACAAAGTGTAACATACATATTTAGTGAACGCTTGGCAAGAAAAATATAATTACATTTGGAATATTCATATTGCATATTTAATACATGACTAAAATATTTCAAAACTCTTTGTCTCCATTTTTTGCAGTGTTGCTGCTCCATTTTAAGTAATACCAAAGGGGATGATGGACGGAGCGTTAGAGCAAATCAAACACTCACCCCCAGTCAACTGATCTGGGTTTAATCCATCATCATTCTTTAGCTCACTCCACCACCCCAGTTCAGACATGGCCATATGCAAATCAGTCTGACCCTGTGCCTCATGGGAACAGTCCAGCCCGAACTGCCAAGCCATGTCTTCCCTGGACCGGAAACAAGCATCCTGGGACCGGTTTCGGGTTCAAAACCCTCATCAGCCAGGCTATCTTGAATCCAGTGGCAAAGTGAGCAAGGGACCCACGTCTTGTTTCCAGTCCAGGGAGGACCTGGCTTGGCAGTTCGGGCTGGACTGTTCCCATGAGGCACAGGGTCAAGACTGATTTGCATATGGCTGGGTTCAAACTGGAATGGCATGGTGAGCAAAAAAACGATGGATTTAGGCCCAGATCTCTGTACTGGGGTGAATGTATGACATTGTTCTGCATTCTGTCCATCAACTGTTGTTTTTGCATTTGTCACCGCGAGTGGGACGAAAAGGTATGCCCAGACGTGGGTCCCGTGCTCTCCATGCCACTGGAATCAAGCTATCCTGGCTGAAGAGGGGTGAAACCCCGAAACCGGTCCTAGGATGCTTGTTTCCAGTCCAGGGAGGACCTGGCTTGGCAGTTCGGGCTGGACTGTTCCCATGAGGAACAGGGTCAAGACTGATTTGCATATGGCTGGGTTCAAACTGGAATGGCATGGTGAGCAAAAAAACGATGGATTTAGGCCCAGATCTCTGTACTGGGGTGAATGTATGACATTGTTCTGCATTCAGTCCATCAACTGTTGTTTTTGCATTTGTCACCCCGAGTGGGACGGGTATGCCCAGACGTGGGTCCCGTGCTCTCCATGCCACTGGAATCAAGCTATCCTGGCTGAAGAGGGGTGTAACCCCGAAACCGGTCCTAGGATGCTTGTTTCCAGTCCAGGGAGGACCTGGCTTGGCAGTTCGGTCTGGACTGTTCCCATGAGGCACAGGGTCAAGACTGATTTGCATATGGCTGGGTTCAAACTGGAATGGCATGGTGAGCAAAAAACGATGGATTTAGGCCCAGATCTCTGTACTGGGGTGAATGTATGACATTGTTCTGCATTCTGTCCATCAACTGTTGTTTTTGCATTTGTCACCCCGAGTGGGACGGGTATGCCCAGACGTGGGTCCCGTGCTCTCCATGCCACTGGAATCAAGCTATCCTGGCTGAAGAGGGGTGAAACCCCGAAACCGGTCCTAGGATGCTTGTTTCCAGTCCAGGGAGGACCTGGCTTGGCAGTTCGGGCTGGACTGTTCCCATGAGGCACAGGGTCAAGACTGATTTGCATATGGCTGGGTTCAAACTGGAATGGCATGGTGAGCAAAAAACGATGGATTTAGGCCCAGATCTCTGTACTGGGGTGAATGTATGACATTGTTCTGCATTCTGTCCATCAACTGTTGTTTTTCCATTTTAAGTAATGGCACTGTCAAATAGTTGTACCTAACATATACATTTCTTCACATGTTACCTTGCACTTTTCATTAATTTGATACTATTTGTTTTTTGCATTTCTCACACACTCCTAAAGGCATCATGACTCGATTCCCAGGGAAAAGGGGCACACAGATTATTGATGTTGTTAGATTATTTCTTGCACTTCAATAGTTTTAGAGACATTTGAAATGTATGGATAGCAAATTCCAGAGGAGTGACCCTATTGCTGAGGGAACTGTTCCCCAATTAGATGAAGAAAACAAAAAAAGTGATGTCTGGATAGCTTGGATGAATCTCAGCCACTGGTAATTACTCTGGGCTGGAATACAGTCCATCATTTATTTGGCCCACCATGCCACCTCACACAGGGACCAGTCACATGCAAATCAGCCTTGGTGGTGCTCTAATAGGAAGTTTGAGCTGCCAGGCTAGGTCCCCTTTGAATGGGAACACAACCAACTACAGAACAGGTTCGGCCTACTTGGGCCTCGTCATTAGGGTCCAGCTAGAGTCCTGTGGCATAGTGACACTGGGCCAAGGCCCCACAGTCCACACAGAGAAGGAGATGTAATTGCACTGATGCTTCGTTGGTTTTCAAGCAGGCTAGAACATATAGGTTCACAGGTTGTTCTTGATTCCCACACCACAACCCCACTGGCGAGCAGAACATGCGTAAACCAGCTGGTGTGTGGTATGAGTATCAGGGCAGTTTTCTCATCTCCTGCGGATTCCTTAAATTAATTTCAGCCTCTGGTAATTGCCCTGGGCAGTAATCCAGTCCACAGCAGAGATCTAATCTGGTAGTTCAAACTGGACTTCTTCTTTTGGAACAGGACAAAGACTGATTTGCATATAGCTGGTTCCTCTCTGATGTGGCATGGTGGACAAAAAACTCAATGAATGTATATGCCCGAGTTAATGCCAGTGGTGCTGTGATAAATGTTAGTTGGCTGATTGGAGTTTCATATATCCACATATATAAAGAGTTTTATATTCAGAATAATAGCCTCAGAACTACTCACTGCCTTATGGAGTCAATATATCAATTTGAACTACACTCATGTTTATTGGGAGCCAGCTTGATGCTTTTGATACAAATCTAATGTGAGCCGACTGGCAAGCATAAAATGGGAAAACAGATATAAACATATTGAAAATCACTGGATCACACAAAGTGCGAGGTTTTGTTCTTGATCCTTGATGCGCAGTCCATAGAAATCTCAAGCTTTCTCATGCTTATATATGGGATCAGGTACCCCTTTATGATTTAAGGATATTTCAAGTCACTGAGGAGTTCTGTGACCATATAAAGCAACAAAGTGAAGGCCGAGTTATTTTATAGTAGTACAGAACTCTGAGATTAAAAAAAAATTGTGTATGGCAGAGCGCATTTTATTCCATATAATACATAGTCACACAATTATTCAACAAACCACCTAAATCCTTGTATCTTCTATAAGAAAGTCCTCTTTCAGGAAGGTGCTGTGGTTGCAGACATGAAGAATAGAAGCAGAATCGGTAGCACTTAATTAAACACACCAAAAAGCATTTGGTCTAATGTTTAAAAAACAGAGATTAGAATCACTTTACTCTAAGTCAGATTTTGGCAAATGCTGTGGCTCAGAATCTGTAAAAACATGCAGAGAGAATCTATGTTTTCTGTAATGATATCTCCTTTCTGCTAATCACTGATCATTTGACAACAAAAAAAATAGAATAACAGAAGGAATAGCCAATTCTTGTTTTCATTGTTTAAACTACTGCTGTAATTATATTCCATGGCCTGCGTTTCTTCTTGACTGCTAGCTCAACAGCTGGCATTGTGATGTCCCAACTCATTGTAATGACTTATTACAGTTGAGAAGCTACTTCATTTCGTTATTACTGGTGACTAGAGGCATCACAACTGCAGAAATTAGAGATAGGGTATTATACAGAGATAGCAGGTTCCCCTGTATTGTCCTATTGTTTCACTGTTTGTCTCTGGACTTTCTAAAGTCATACACTGGTATCATCTCGAAAACATGTTTTGAGAGGATGTCAGAGAGCACAATCCCACTAACAAATACTTGACTATTCTTTCAGGTTTATTGTTTTGAATGTACCTAGCTTACTCTCCTGTGCCTCCCTTCATGTTTGTTTCTGGAGAATTTACCTCTAAAGTGTAGATTCTTCTCTTTGAGGGCCACATCCTACACCTGTAATTTTTTTAGGACAGGGCCAACACGCCTCCTGGTATTCGAGCGCTTTAGAAACTAAATATAACATAACATTATCCAAATTTTTAGGTGAGTCCTCACCAATAAGACATGCATTGGTAACTAACCCCCTCTTGTGGTGGGTTCACCAGTCCTGTGTGCTGTACCATTTCTCTAGTTCACTATTCGGCCATGTCATATTGTGTACCTTCTGGAGGTCCTCTGGTATAAAAACTCCCACAGACCTGTTGTCTCTGGTGTCCTTGCAGACCTTTTATCCATGATGCATTTTACACTTTTATTTCATGAAAATGTGAATTAAATGCCATGGTTGCTTTGTGCTACAGGTGAAACTGCAGATTCTCTTATGGCTCTTCGGTACTGTAAGGATCGGGGCGCTTTGACGTGTGGTGTAACAAACACTGTGGGAAGTTCAATATCGAGAGAAACAGACTGTGGAGTACATATCAATGCAGGCCCGGAGATTGGTGTGGCAAGCACAAAGGTGTGTAAAACAATAAGAATTGCTAATAACGACAATTAATTGTTTAGTATTCACAAGACCTGGCGTCATAGTCGTGAAAATGCACCAATGCAAAAAAAGTCAAAGCCATTTACACAGGTATTTGTGTATTGTGTCATAGGCAGTAGAAAACAGTGTTTGCATTAACACAAAACACAGACCATACAGGTTTCATGCGATTTTGTTGTTGTTTTTATAAGAAGAAATGAGAAAATATTGTTATCCGCATTTAGAGTGTGAAAAAGGGGAGTAGGATTAGGCAAAATCAAGTAACTTTATTTGTGTTATACAATTTCCGTGCCCCATTCCATGTCACACAATCAGCAAAATTGTTAAAAATATTTTGCCCGAATTTTTTGTAGCAGTGCAAAGTCTCCTTTAATATGTTTGCCTATTTCCGGAGACCTACGTACTTTTTACAACGTGAATAATTGAAACAAGCAATTACTTAGCATATCTAGTGAGGATCCCATTAGCCTTATTACAAAAGTGTGTTTATCCTTAATGTCATGAAATGTTACTACAGAGCTGATATGTTATTGTGTTAAATGTCTGTATACTTGCCCATTGTGGGCTGCCTGTTTAGTGAATTACCCTAGAGATACTGTCAGAGATCCACGATGTGGTACCACAATGCCGACTTTTAAATAAGGATTTACAACAATTTCCACTGCAAGATTTTGACTTGCAGTGGAATAATGCTTGCACAATAATGTAACGGTAAGTAGATGTGATGTTAGAATAGTACATTTTCCCACTCCTACTTATGCTTACTTTGACGATATTGTGCAAGTCAACATCTTTCTGTCTATTTTGTTGCAGGTTGATATTTTTGTATTAGACATTTTGACATACAGCTCCATTACTCAGAAGACCTATCATGGCTAGAGGTGCCTTGAATAGGGCGTGTTCCAGCCATGGATGTCAAACGGTCTCCCTGTACTACATAGGTCCATTTTCAAAATACAGCCTTGAAGAAATGTAATTGTGTTTCAAATGTTCTGTGCAGGTGCGCGAGTGTATGTGTGTGCGTGTCTGTGTTTCTGCACGTGAGTGTGCACACAAGCTAGTTTGTCTTTGTGTTTAACAGTGCTCATCTCCAAACAGGTGTCAAATCATAGTCATTTTATAGAGTGAAATCGATAGGGCAGACAGTTATGCTTTAGCACTTCTACAGATTGCAGCTCACTGATAAACTAAAATCGAACTTTTATTTTTTTCTTTGTGATTTATTTTAGGCATACACTAGTCAGTTCGTCGCTTTAGTGCTGTTTGGTCTGATAATGTCCGAGGACCGTATTTCGTTGCAGAAAAGAAGACAGGAGATTATAAGTGGCTTAAAGTCTTTACCAGGTATGTTACAGCCTCATCCATGCATTGTTCAAAAAAGTGACTTGCACAGTGGGCATGTATCAACGCTTGCTCATGCGATACTAGCACGAAATGTACGATTATTAACTGCAGCCTCTAGGCTCTATAAGTATACAATGGTAATTAGTGTCTAACATATTGGCAAATCTATAGATACAGTAAAATGTCATCCATTTACACTCATCTTTACATTTTATACGGGTTTTTTTAAATATCAAACATTACCATAAACTCATCAGAAGGTGCTTCCTTTCTCTCATTGCATCAGAATCATAGTGGGGGGAGGTGACATCACGTGCATTTGGTTCACTGATGATAACGCAAGAAGTCACGTCATGCGTATTGTTGTACCCAGATATCAACACAAAAAAGTGACTTAATGTAGCCTTTCGCTGTCAGAAAATCTTTGAAAATGCATAGAAAGGAGCCACAAAAGGAATAGAAAATGAAAATTAGCATCAAACTTTCACATCTTCTCAAAGGCAGGCATTGGAGTGCAAGGGGGCTGCAAGAGTTGTATTTGTGTGCCTTGACATCTTCCCTTGCTATGAAGTACTTTGCCAGAAGGGTAAAGTGCCCTTTTAAACGATGAAGGCTATTTACCCTGTAGCCTTTGATACCATATGAATGTATGAATATTTGCTCTATGTACATCTATTTCTACAATGTCGTGCAAGGAGTGTCTCTAGAGTACTTCATTTTTGTGACAAAGGATACTATATATATTTCAACCCCCATCTGCTGTTTTAGACCATTGATTTTTTTATAAAAGTTTCCTTAATATTTTTCTATGTACTAGCACCGTAAGGGCAGATTTACAAATGTTTGGCACAACGCAATGCAGCAAGACAACTTTCTGCTCTGCGTCTAATGGGAGGGCAGGAATGCACCTTATCCACTGAGATATGGCGCATTCCTGTTCTTCCTCTGAGCTGGCGCACTTGTGACTGCCAAGCGTCAATACCGGCACCTTTGCCCCATGGTGCAAGGGGGCCTGCATTACAGCCAGGAATGTTTTTGTGCAGGAAGGTACATCTTCCTGCACAAAAACAATCCTCTGAGCCTTTCTATTTTTTCTAAGTGGGCTGAACTGGCAAGGTGTTCCTTTTTGATGCATTCCCAGGTTTACTAGTATGAGTAAACCAGGGAGTGCCCTAAAAACCATGGTTGTATGCATGGGGACACCCACACTCCACCCATGGAATGCCTTCCCAGGGCAGAGTAATGCAAGGCAGTGACTTCCGCTGCCCTGTGTTATTCCAGATTTACTATGCCATGCACAGCTGTGCAAGGTGGCTCTGTGCGGCTCTGCGTGGCATAGTAAATCTCACTTAACGGCTTGTGACACAAGGACAATGCAAGCCCTTCATAAATCTGCCCCTTGGTGTAATGCATCACTTCTACATGCATCCCTGTTGAAAAGTCATTCTTAGAGGATTTTGCACCTCTGATTTAATTCCTCATCATACCTGAAATGCAAAATGATACCTATCTATAAAACAGGTTTGACCCCCCAAAAACAAAAATGGATTTGTTTTTGTAATGAATAACTTTGTCCCATAAATGAATTGATAAAAAAATTATGTACAAAAGCTAATTATTCTTGACATACAAGCGTACACTTACTATTCCCAAATCCAAATCCTGAAAAACGTTCATTGATTCGCTCTGTGGAGTTTCTAAACAGTTTTAAATTTTGTACTAGTGGCAAATAATGCCCAGCTCCCTCAGTAATCACAAGCTCAGGCGTTCTTCAGTCGTAACTCCTTCCTTAATATGCAGTTTTATAAGTCCAATTTTTATTGCATAAAAGCTACTCATTTACCATTTCTCCTAGTTCTGTTATGTAATTAATGACTTTGTTATGTTGTGAAACTATCAAATATAGCTCCCTTTTAACAATTAAGACCCAATTCCATTAATGTTAATTTCATTTCTCTGATTTTTTGCACTAAAATGAAGCTGTTATGTATTTCATAAAAGCATACTCTTTTAAGAATTTATGTTGAAGCCTTAATAATAATTAAGACCAATGTTTTGGCAATTGTTGCTTGTAAAAAATATTTATATTGATTCACACACACCTTCAGTAATACTCACACATATTGACATCATGCTATGCCATGGCCTCCTTCATGTTAGCGATATTCTAATGTTGTGGGTCCAACAGTGATAAAGGCATCAATGACATGACTTGCATTCATATAACACATATTTTGTCTTTATCCTAAAGAGATGATCAAAGAAGTTCTTGCTCTGGATGAGAAGATCAATGACCTGGCACATGAACTCTACAAACAGCGATCTCTTCTTGTGATGGGTCGGGGATACAATTATGCCACATGCTTAGAAGGTGCCTTGGTAAGTCTTTGAATTTGTTATATTTTAATGTTTTTTGATAAATCCTTTATTATTTTCATGGGTAGGTTTAGATTAATTGATGTTCACTTTTGAATGTCTGAAATAGAACATGCTGCCTAAGCTACAGTGATCAAAGCTGCACATGATTATGGGACATAAGATTTCATGCAATATGTTGCGGCACTCCCAATATGGTAATTCGCCTCCTAGATCCCAAGATACTATGTGGTGCTGTAGGATTTAGTCTAAAATGACAGCACAAGTAGGGTTTTTCATCTTGTGAATGAGGGAATTACTATTTGCTCAGGAATCAATGCTTCTGAACATCTCAATTTTTTCCCAAAATCCTGACCTCCTTTCCAAATCACACATTTTCCCTTGTTTTTCTTGGTGACATGTGTACAAGTAATAATATCTGGAGTGCAGAGTTCTTTTACAACTTAGAATGCTGATTCATTTGTAAACACATTTATGGCTGAATCAGGATTGCGGTAAATCCCTAATGAGAATGTTATGGTTGAAAAGGCCAACTCATTTAGGCTTTGGAAATATGTAAGACTTCAGATCATTATTTATTAGCTGTGTTTTCTGTAAACAATTGTGGCGAGGATGTAGCCTTACGGCTAGAGCAGTCGACTTTGAAGCTGGGGAACCAGGTTCGAGTCTCAGCAACGACACTCAACATCCTGTGATTCTGGGCAAATCACTTAATCTCCCCATGCCTAACAATAATGGATGTGTCCATCTGTAACGAAACTAGTGCTCATGTAAAGCGCTCTGATACCCGATTTCTCGGGTCTAGTTCGCGCTATATAAAACTCTAAAAAAAATTGTTAATCCCTTCGGGGAATTGAGACCAAAATACAAGTTTTTGTTGAACAGGTGTGCTTATTTTGTGTTTATTAGGGGCTAGTGTTATAGTATTAAATATTCATGAGAAAATCTCTCGCAACCCAAGCTATGTGTTTGGAGCAGTGGGTGAGTCAACATAACCTTTAGGAAAGTTGCTTCATTATTATTCTCTCTAGAATGTGTGCTAATGGTAGTAGAACATGCTTGTTATAAGAAATATGGGATTATAAAACTCAGTCTGGGGCTTTAGTTTTAAAAGAATAACCAAATAATAATTTGATAATCAATACTGTTTATGGTGTATGATGCCAAATGAATACAATGGGATGGGCTGGAACAGCAAAACATTCTGATTTAATCGTGAAGAACTATTACATCAAATGTTTCACAATTTTAAAAAGAAATTGTTTACTGTAAGTTAATGCCATCTTTCTGTTTGAACTTAAATGTCCACATATTTGACCATTCACTCGCTAGCCTCCTTTGCCACAACACTTAAAAATCGTAGCATAGGATATGCATAGGATAGAGATTTCAGTTATAATCTTTAAATGAACAAGAAATGCACATGTTCTAAAATTGTCTTTATATTTATTTCATGTTGGTGTGACTAAACTTTTATTTTGTACAATTACTTTCTAGAAAATTAAAGAGATCACTTACATGCACTCTGAAGGTATTCTAGCAGGTGAACTCAAACATGGGCCGCTAGCCCTGATAGACAAGCAAATGCCCGTTATCATGATCATTATGAAGGATCCGTGTTTCACTAAATGCCAGAATGCACTCCAGCAGGTTACTGCCCGCCAGGTGAGAGAATTGGAAGTAGTTTACAGACATACAAAATATTTGAGGATGTTGTAATCCAGTGTTGTATGTTACGGACTATACAGGTTATAAATATTGGGCTGTTGTTACAGGACTCAACTCCTAACATTTGGAAATACATGCATCATAGATGTGTGTCTATTGCACAAAACCACACTTTTCAACCTTCCTTTTATGGGGAGAATATTTCCCCTGAAGCCCCTCCTGTTGTCTTTCATTCTCCAGAAACACTCGTACCCTTGGCTTATGAAATAGCGATTCAGCATGTTTAACCACGGTCTGAAAGTACCTGCAAAATGCTTGTGGATATCCACAAACCTATGGGTTTGTGAGTGTTCATTAGACTTTGTATGGCTACCTCTGATATTCGCTTTTGTGTCCCTACTGTGCTACCAGTTTGGGCGTGGCAAGGTAAAGACAATGGTTTCAGCAGTGAAACAGATGCCTGGCCAGCGGCAGGGAATGTGAAGTTCAATCAATCCATTTTCCTCCCAGTGGTCAATATTTATTTGTACCACCGGCTTCCTTGTCAGCATGCTACGGGATGTCACCTTGATGAATTACAGTGTTGAACGAATGACAGTGAGTGGCAGCAATCATCTGTCCCTCTTGAGACATTGTTTCAGGCTACATTGTCTTGAGACGGTTAAACACTTGGGCCTTATTACCACTTTGACGGTCCTCCAGTGGCACCGCCACCGCAGAATCCGCTGGAGGACTGCCAAAGCCGTGGTGCGCCCGCCCGCTGGATTAGAAGTTTAATCTTGATTGGGCGGGCGGTGCTGTGGCGGTCTCACGGCAGTGGGCTGTTAGGCTCATAGGAGAGCCTAAAATGCAGCCCGCCGCTGTGACAGTGCCTGCAGCACATTCCTGCACGGTGTGCCATCCATGCCACACTGTGCAGAAACAGGGGTGCAATTCCAGGGGGACATAACATGTACCCCCCTGCATGCACCCCCATGCCCAGGAGTGGCACGGGGACCCTTTTAGGGACCCCTTAATTGCCTATCCACCACCCTTTTCATGGCTAGCTCACCACCATGAAATGGACAGTGGACAGGAAACTCAGAATATGCTTGGCGCGCAAATAAATACATTGCCTTCTAATGGGGTTGGTCACTCACTATCCCCTGTTGATCCTGCAGGATTTCAGAGCTCTTTCTAAGATTTTGAGGCATGTCTTCATGGATCTGTGTGTTACCAGCTCCCATCCCACCGTTCTGTGAAGAGTTCGGGCCCAGCAGTGATCAACTGTAATAATTTAGGACATATGAGACAGGCTAGAATTTACTTACCACCTTTCCAATGGTAGTTTTTCGTGCTTGTTTCTGTTTGAGTATAAAATATGGCTTGGTGCTTCTGTGACACATGGGTCATTTGGGGGCACTGGCTCAGAGACTATGATCTCTTGGGTTGTGGTACATGGGTGTCAGGCCTTTGAAAAATATATATTCATGGGAATTACAAGGTAAAGTCTAATGCTTAATATTCCTCTAACTGAATGGAGCAGAAACTACTTGTAACTGATCAGCTGCATTTTGCACTATGATGCCTTGTTTAACTGTAAACAGCTTTGTGGCATACGTAACAGTGGGAGTTGGAGGCCATCCTTGCTTTAGTCACTGAGAGGTTTTGAGTGGACATGTTGGTAAGTGTTCGAACTTCAAGGCATGAAGCTGGTTTCCTTTAAGTGAGGTCAGCTAAACTCTAAGGATTAAACTTAGGTTTTTTTTTATTCTGTCATGCAACACGCATTTGCAAAGTCAACCTTCTTTTTTGTGGCATGCATCTGTGCAGCATAAACGTACCCAGTTTTTCTTTGTAATACCCTGATTTCTTTCCTCCTGCTTATCCAGAGACAAATATTTTCATTTTTGTGTTTTCTCTGTGAAATTGACACATTTGAGTGTTATTGTGGTCTTGTACCTCAATGAACTATTTAATATGTCCTTATAAAACTCAATACCAATTACATCTCAAGACAGATACACTTTAACTTCTTGAATGGCAGAAACATGTCCCTGTGAAGCTTTAGTTTTTCACCAATAATCACATGGCTCACCTTAAAATAAGGGGGATTTAAGAGATAACAGTAAGCTACCTATCACCTTCAAAGGACAGTTGTTGTTTTTTTAGGCAACTTTGGAAGAATGGGTGTGGAGTGGTGAGTGGAATCGAGTGTGTTTTGTCTTACCCACTGTTGTTTAAAGTATTGTATTATAAGGGCTTACTTCCCCTGATGAGGCATTGAAGTGCTTTGCAGCGAGAAGCACACTACTCTGGAATAGTGTTAATGATTAATCCAGTGAGTATTTTGTTTGTTGTTTTTTGGGGGGGGTATTAGTGGGGGTCTATGTGAGTCACTGCAAGTGATTAATTATCCGATTTAGAGTTTGGCATAGGTGTTACTCCATCACAAATGTGCCGGATATCCTGTCCATCATATTACAAGTGCCATTGGATATAATGAACTTGTAATATGGCGTACAGGATATCTGTCACGCGTGCAACGGAGTAACACGTCCACCAAATTCTAAATAAGGCCCTAAGTATTGTGTGATTGCAGAGTTATGGTGTCAAAGACGGAGGGGTTGTAAAATGGACGATGGACAAATAGAAGCACTGCATAGATCATTAAATCAGACCCCCCAAAAAATTTTCTTGCAGGGGCGCCCAATTATCCTGTGCTCCAAAGAAGATAATGAAAGTCCCAAACTGGCGTACAAAACCATCGAGCTGCCCCAGACAGTGGACTGCCTGCAAGGGATCCTCAGCGTCATCCCTCTGCAGTTACTTTCGTTCCATTTGGCTGTTCTCAGAGGATTTGATGTAAGTTGAATTGCAAATGTTCCAAGTTGAAATCATTTTGATATATATCCTGGATAATCGAAAAACATATTGGGAGAAGTTTTCTGTTTCCAGTAACATATCAAATTTAGGGTTTTGGCTGCACATATCGAAATAATTCATATGGTGTACAAGCATGTTTGTATGCTTCTCTCTCTTATTGTCTTGGAAGCCAATTTGCTTTTAATTTTGTTGTGTTTTTCCCAAAACGTGTTTTGGGACTCTGCTACTATTTTTTATTAGAACCTGTTACCTCAATATTTATTTGCAAAATATTTTACTCTGTGCGAGACCGTTCTCAGCCCCATTCCCAATCTTTTGCTAATGTCTGTGATGAGCAACATAGCAATAATCACACACAGACACTTTGGGGCCGATTGAAAAAGCCCTTTTTGGAGCATTTAAAGTAGTGCCCCTGCAGTAGTCTTTTATATACACTTACATTCCCCCACAGCACCTGAAATGGGAATATTCGGGAACTATTCATATGTTATCCAAACAAATGAAAACAACTGTGCTCGCTTTGCATTTTCTAGGGAGTTGGATGTCTTGGGCCCAATTGACAAAGTCACATAGAAGTACATAGGGCAATAGGGCACAAAATAAAATGTTTAATGTTGTTAATGTTTCTGGGTTTGTGGTCCATTCGGTTTCAAGCCAGTATGATTCACCTGGTGATTACTTTGTCAGGCCCTGATATGAACAGCACTGAATGACCACACAGCATTCTGCCTTCAACGAAAGTCTTTGCATCAATGGTCATACTGGATAGCTACAGCTCTTGCTTGGAAGGACTTACATTTACAGGAAGTTTTCACTGAGAGTGGCACACACATATATGAGGCTTCATGGTCTAGTTTTGAAGTTTTCTGGTACCAAAGCAGTAGGCTTTGGGTAGTTTCTTGGCAGAAGCCTGTGCTGCCGAGCCCAGTATATCTATTTGCTGATTAATGGAAGGACACAGTAGGTGTGACTCATCACTGACTGAGCCTGCATGAGTCAGCGACCTTGAGGCAGCTGCAAAGACCTGCACATTTCTGTTGTTGGTGGTGCATCATCGGCTTACTGGTCTCTTTCTTTCCTAATCCATCTTGCACCCTTCTAAGAGGTCAGGGTGGCAGAGGCAAATAGCAGGCCGTATCATATTAAGACCATCAGCACTCGAAATCCTGCAGCATCGCTTGAGAGTGAGTGGCTCACAATGCTTCTCCACAGCTCGGAGATTAGAAATGGAGGGCTATAACAAGACAGAGAATTAGTGATAAGTTGACTGCCTTCGGGAAAGGAGACAAACCCCAGTTCTGGAAGCCAGGGAGCAGATATTATCTGCTCTAAATGCATCCTGTTGTCATCTATCGTTCTCCTAAGCCAAAAGCAACCTTTTCTGTGCCTGCTGAACTGCCTAAACAAATTTGATGATTTGATTCAAGCAGCAGGCACTATTTTTTTTTGGGGTGAGGGGGAGTTTTATACAGCGCGAACTTGACCCGAAGGTATCAGAGCGCTTTACTTAAGCACCAGTTTAGTTACAGACGAACACATTAATTTTGTTAGGCACAGGGAGATTAAGGGATTTGCCCAGAATCACAGGATGTTGAGTGTCCCTGTCGAAAGTCGAACCCCGTTCCCCAGCTTAGATGGTCGACCACTCTAGCAGTTAGGCCACATCCTCTCCCTTCACTATGAGTGCATAGTGGAGGGACTGCGTTTTCCACTTGTTAACTTTCACAGTCACTAAACACACCCTAAATTCACACAAAGCATTGACTGATTTAGTCTTGTGTGTGCTTTGTTATAAATATGTAGTTTAGGGAATTACTCACTCACTCAGCGGTGGCTAGTGACTTTCCAAAGTGGTGGAGCACGTAAAACTGTTTTACGAACAATGGATATGCTTAAATTTATATTGCAGAGGTGATCGGGCACATTCTGTTTAAAGGTACTTTTTATTCAAATAGAATGTGCCCCAATCGGGAAATATCGGTTACAACGCGGTCTTTACACCGCAATACGTTTACAACGTGGCCATTACACGCTGGATGGCGCTATACACTAAGGAATAGTATGGTTTACTATTCCAACACCTTCCCTACTGTTACGTAGGCTGGAGTTGGAATAGTAAATCATACTATTCATAAGTCCAGCGCCCTCCAGCGCAAGTCGTTGTAACGACTTGCGTTGTAATGACTGCGTTGTAGACGTATCGCGGTGTAGAGACCGCGATGTAATGTCATACATTTGCCCCAATCACGTCTGCAATGGGAATTTAATATTGCAGCATATTGAAAGTACTGCTGTAAAGTAAACAAACATAACAATAAACATCTTTACCTTGAGTATACGTGATCCTCCCACCTCGTGCAGCCTGGCAAAGATGTGCATGCTGGGAAATAGCATCCCAGCCAATCCACGCACTGCTGTCATGCTGCATTTAATACCAAACAGCATAAAAGCAGTGCCAGGATTGGTTGGGTCAGGGAAGCGCAACGCTCCATCGGAGACTGATGGGATTGTGTCTCTGCTCTTTCAGCTTCCACGTAATGTTGATTAAGGAAGCCTGAACTGCGCATGTCAGGCTGGTCATATGAAAAACACTGGCCATTCTGACATGTGCAGTTCACTTACCACAGCCTCCCATTTAATCATTGCCAGGAGAGAGAACTCCTCAGCCCTATCCCCACCCTAAAGGAACAAATGAATGGGTGTAGGGAGTCTATCTGGGGTGTAGTCGCTCGCAGTAGGGGGTCAACACCCTTACGCTCTGAGTGAACCACCCCTGCCCTCACTCACCCCTCATTCTCACCTCAGTTATAATCTCAGAAGCTGGCAAGAGCTGCAGTAAGGATCCCATTTCCATGACCAACTGTTCCAGTGCTGCTGTGTGACAGATATTGGCTAGGGGTCTCAATTGCTTCATAGGCAGTGAACACAGCTCAAACAATATACAGCACTCATGTGTACACTAAACACACATCTTTCAGCTTGACTTGGACTGACCAGGTCAATAACAAATATTACGTTGACGAGCTCGGAGGTGTTACCCTTCAGTGAAACTTCTTTTTGTTTCAAGTTGCTCATACACATTTCGCCATCTTGACACTGCACAATCTACTGGTAGCCACAGTGTGTAATATTCCCCCACCACACTTGTGGGTAGGTAGTTTGGTAGTCTGACAGCCACCTCCAAACTGTATATGTACACAAAACCTGCCACTGATAGCAGTCCTATTGAAATGTACATTTGGGACCAAATACATTTTTCATCCTCTGCAGAAGTTGCCTCAATTATTCAACCTCTACATTTGCCTTATGGTGAAAATGCATGCTTAGCAAAAGTGCCTTTTCAGTCGAACTCAAACTTAACCATAATAAGTGAATCTATAGTCGTAAACATATATATATTTATATATATATATACACATATATATATATATATATATATATTTTTTTTTCTTTTAATATGCAAACACATGGATATGACGTTTGTACAATGACTATAAAACACTCCCCAAGCTTACAACACTGTTTTCTTGTTCTAGGTTGACTTCCCAAGAAATCTGGCCAAATCTGTGACAGTGGAATAGCTTCTTCTTTCAATATTCATGAAGACCTGTCGACCCTTCTTTTGAATTGTGAATCATTTTGGATAGTTAAAATATTTTGTGCTCAAAAGAAATTTCAATTTTTGTAAACCAAGGCAAAGGAATTCAATATTTTTATACTTTTTATGTACTGTAGCCTGGGGACATGGGATGTCCGAGTGCTATGCCTTTACCTTGAATGCTTTTACCAAAGCCATTTGTGGTTTGAGTACTCGTTTCAACTAAAGAGAAGGACCAAAATGTTTACATTTGCTGTGTAGATTTTTCTCTTCTACTGTGCAATACATATATAGATACATATTTACACTCTGTTTAGAGAAACTGTGAACATCTTACTAGTAAAAATTTGTAACAACTATTCTAAAAGTATTTATGACAACAATTGTACAGAAAAAGTGTTTAAATTATTTTGTAAGTTGCTACCTGTCTATGAAATCTATCAGTGCAAAGTCAAAAGTTACACCAGAGAACATTTTCAGTGTGTTTCCCTTTTTATAAACCTATTATGACCCTTGCAAATATATATTTGGAGCTCACTCATGCTGTTAGTGTCAGGCAAGAGACAAAATGAAATTTCAATGGCCACTGTCTCCAGTAAAAGCCACTATCCATCGCCAAATACCAGCTGTAGGCAATAATTCACCCAGATTCCAATCCTAGATGCAGAGTTGGAAATGACACTAGATGTCTGTTGTCCTAACACCGTCCTTTTATTTTATTCTTCCATTGCACCCAGGGTCGGACCTCCCTATAGGGCAATCAGGCAAGGCCTGATGGGATGGTCTGACAGATCAATGTATGAGCTGGTTTTTCAGCATTTAGCGGGCCTTGTTTATGGCCGGGTGGGTCAGTGTTTGCTGTTGATTTCCCTGATATTTCCACAAACATTGCCTGCAGCAGTCACAAATGCATGCCATACCTTGAAAAATACTCGTACAGCGTGTCTTTACAACTTCAGAACTGGACCGATTTGCACACCTGGGCCACTTTCTTTTTAGCTATCTATCGTGGGCCACTTTTACTTTGGGGCAAAGGCCTATTTGTGTCCCAGTCCGACCCAGATTGCACCCCAACTGCCTCTATGCCAAAGGCCTCCATTGTCTGCCTAATATATATTGATGCTTCTCTTTCATACCAGGAGAAATCTGAACCCGTTTAGTGGATTCTAGAATTGGAGGCTGATGCATCAGCAAGAATCAAGGATGTGGGACAAAATAAGTGAAGTTTTTCAAGCAGCAACACTCCCAGAGATGCTCGTAATGCACATAATGTAATACTGAGTCAGGTGAAAATGGGAGGTTGATCGCGGAACAGCATCAGTCCGCATTGTGACCTTTGAGTGTAGGAAAAACACATTTTGCACCAACTGGAAACATGTATGCACGAATGCTTGTGAAGGGGTTTGTAAGACATAAGGAGTATGAACAGGGTTGTAAGTCACTGAAGAATATCCCTTATGTTAGATTGTGTATTCAGTGTGGAAACAACAGTGCACATTATCTGTTCTCATTCTTCTATGTATGCAAATCTTTGACATGTGCCTTGAAGTAAGAACAACACTCCCCTTTCTAGTGCTTCGACATCACAACCGGTGCTCTTAACAAATGAAGGATTTTGGGATAACTTGCAAAAACAAATACATTCCAGAGAGCAAAGACGGGTGTAAACCCTAACACCAAAGATGTGTACTTTGGTAATATGTTCTACAATGAAGTAATGTTGCATGGGTAAATAAATTACATTTAAGAAACGTTTTGTGACCGTTTGATTTAAATTATAAACGCACCTGATATAAATAAATTCCATTTAAGAAACATTCTGTGAGCATTTGATTTAGTTTATAAAGGTCCCTGGATCAAACAACGGAGCCCAAATGACCCAGCTTCAAGTGATGTATGCCCTTGTATATGAATCTGAAAGAGCTGTGCTTGCAAAACCATATATTTCCAGGCCTTTGCATCATTTTCACAAGTTATCATGCACCTAAATCTGTGCCCCCTGTTATTGTTGTAATGTATCTTGCTTAGGTTGTCCTATGTTTAAGGAAAGAGTATGATTTAGTGTCTTGACATGTCAAGAAGTGATCTTCCACTTATTTAGTTCCAGACTTATGTTTGTGAAGACTCTGCCCTCCTACTATAGCTACCTACGAGGGGCCCTATTATGCATAGTACCTCTGGGGCACACCAGGCGTGTGTGCCCACTTTGTGCACCCCTGAGCACAGAAGGGGTGACAGACGCATGTGTGACCCCTTCTGTAATACTGGTAGAGCTGGTGCACATGTAGAGCCAGAGGTATCTTGAGAGGGCATTACCCTCATTTGCACAGTGGATTGGCCCCATAAAAATTAAGGCATCACTTTGTCTCTGCACCTGCACCCAATTATGGATGCGTGCACAGAGGCAAACATACACTTAGAAGGTGCACTGACAGTACACCACAAAGAGGTGGCATACTGTCAGTGCGGCCCCTGAGGGAAACCCTATGGAGGGGGAAAATGGGGTCCCGGTAGCCCCCATTTATATGTCTGCAGGCTAGTAGAGTCACTCACTGCACCTGCCTGTGGGAGATCTGTGTCCCTCTTTGATGTTCAGGCAGCTGCCACCTTCACTGTGAAACATGGAGCGGATTGTAAGCAGTTGCTCCATTTTCCCTGAACAACCTGCCCCCAAGAGGTTACATAATAACTTCTTGTAACCAACCACAAGGCATGTTACACAAATATTGCTTGCTGCAAAAGAACTGAGGCTTTCTAGCTCGAGGGCTCAAATCTACATAATTTTTGCGCAGGTTAAAAATACTTGTAATTACAGAATGACTGGTCCATAATAGTTAATAAAAAAGAAGACTGTGTTGACTGTTTCAGTCAACGGGATTTCCCATACAATGGAGGTTATATAATTTGCACATGTGAATGCGCCAATGAAGGAACATTCATTGGGGCAAAACAACTGGCTAAGCAAGTTGCTGTATGTGTGCTAACCTTTCACTACCATGGAAGGTGTGGGACCTTCGGATGAGGTAAGCTAGTCATAGCAGCGCTATAGGAACCCAACCCCTGGTGGGGACATGGCCACTTCAAAGTCAGGATGGGTGTTCCCAAGCTCAAAATTATGCAGCAAAACAAGGCAATGCACTCTAGATGTGCACTAGGAAACCCTTGGGGAGTGACCTCCTCATGACACTCGCTTAATTTTCTGGAAAAGTCTGCTTTATTCAGAAGTAATCAGAGTTCCCAGTGACACATTCTTCGGCCATGCCGTACATACTAGGCTCCCCAATGTAATCCTAACAAATGACCTCTAATGCATCCCTCCACCCTTACTGTTACCCTCCCCAACTGTTTGAGCTCCTTCCTCGTTCTAAGGCCAAACCCCAATACAGTTCTATGTAATCAGTTCATATTCAAAAATTACTCCAATAACTTAACTTCCAGCCTGGCTGTCCCAGGCCCGGGCTGTTTTTGTGTTTTTTTACTTGTTGCTGTTATTTCACCATATGTCTCATTCCATAAACCTTTCCTGCTTTCCCCTTGCCTTAACATGAGCTCTCTCATCCGCCACCAGAAAAACCATCCCCTAAGGTATTCTCTCTGCCTCATCACTTTTGTCCCCACCAGTCCTCCAACACAGGTTGATGAGGTAAGTTCTCTTTCCCAGGAGAGACAAGTGTATCCATTCTCCCTGAACAATGTTGAAGATCTGTCCTTAATGTCTGCATGCCTCACAATGTTTCTGGCTTTACAGAAACCTGATGTCTCTCTATTAACTTCCTTATGTGCCCCGTTTAAGGCTGCTAGTTGACAGGCCCCTCGCCATACCCTCAGCATGAGCAGCTGAGTCCATCACATGTTTGTACACTCCCATTTATCCTGAATCAGTCTCAGGTCTTTTCTTCATTTTCAACAGTTTCAGCCTCTGCCAAGTTCACTTCTGCTTATTCCTTATATGCATGCACTGGGCAAATTCATGTCTTGATTAACATTCCCAGGAAAATGTGTGTTCCCTTCCCCTTCTGTTCCATCTTGCTTTTTGGACCAATATCCACAACCCATTCTCTCTTATCAACATGTCCTGTTCACTGGGACAAAATTTGGCCCAATGTAACCTTGCTTCAATCTTTCTACTTGTAGAAACACATGGAATTTTCAATTCAGTGGGTTTTAACACATACATTTACCAACTGCACTGAGCAGGTGGTAAATAAAATGTATGCGTGAACCTCTGGGCAGCACGGGGTGGGTGATGGGGTGAAGGGGTTCCGAGGAAGGAAGGGGAAGGTCATTTCTGGCAGGGGGGAGAATTGCATGCTCCCTCCATCAGAAAAAAGGGAACGAGGCTTAGCTGCTTCTACTGCTGCTGCAGCCACGTTTTTATGGCCAGGCTGACTAAATAGGGTATGGTTTTCCCACACCCAGAAAAAAGAGTGTAAAAACCTACCAACGTACAAATCAGGCGTAAAGAAATCCATGGGTTGATAATGCTCCATCTGACTTGTAATCAGGGTCTAATAGTTTTAGAGAATTACCGGAAACCAAATAATCACCATGCTATTTCATTTATTTTTACTCTATTCGAAGCAGACAACTTATCCTCTCCCCACATGAATGTGATGATAACAGAGCATGCATGTTATTCTCAAGGTACACTTACAACCTTAATGCAGAGGTATGTAGATTATTTGTTGTCCACAAAACATTTGAGCAATTATCTGAGGAACTGTTTCTAACTGCTTTTTACTCATTTCCATACATTTACCGTGGTTGACAATTTTTAACACTACTAAAATTGTCTGCTAATTCATACTAATGCAAAATCTTACAATTTCTGGAAAAAAATGATAAAATGTCAAATCCAGAGGAGAATCCACTGGTGGAAATTCCTCCACCATAAACATAGTGTGGAAAAGGGAAAGTAAATTGTGGCTACACCTCTGGATGTAGCATTCCCAACTTATTTTCTGTCAATGAATTGATGTGAGGGGGGGGGGCTTCAGTCTTTGATCTGCCTGAGGAAATGACAATGTGAAGAAGTCAACAGAAATACTGGTAACAGATGGCTATCCCCTTGAAAAGAGTGCAAAAAAGCAACAAAGGCGTAGAAACCCGTGGGTGTTAATTCAATATACTTAGCTGACCAAGTTCTTTTTAGAGTCTAATTTGCTTGCATAATCTATAAAGGATGAGCAAAGTGGAATAACAATCTTCAAATTTGAGCTTGTAGTTCTGATGTTGCCGAGCACAGGCTGAACCTAAATCTCTCAAGGTCTGAACTGGAAAGGCAAAGCAGAAACTAATGAATCAAGAACAGCCAGGAATAGACTAGAAGGTAACAGAAATATCTAGAAAGCAAAGAATGGACTCCAGAAGGAGGGAAACCAAAGGCTCAGAAGATAAGAAAGTCAAAGGAAGTGCAATGCAATGAGCCATAAATCCCTTTTAAAATTTATAGCACTTAAGTGATAAGTGCATGTAGGAAAAGGAGGCTAAATGAAGGCCTGGAGTGGCTGTCAAAGGTTCCAGTAAACACACGTGCCAATCCTCCAGTGTCATTATTGAATGGGACACCTGCAGAGCTCTCTGAGACCAAAAACAACAAACCATCATTTATCACCATCCATTGCTCCAGGAGAAGACAGACACCAGGATGTGAGATCTCTTGTGCACTGTCCAAACTCACCAGCATGAGAGGGAAAGTTCTGGGAAGGAAAACCGGAACAATGAGGTCAAAGAACGGGGAGGGCAGTAGAAAAATACATGTAAATGGCGCAAATAAATAAAGTAAAAGCCCCAAAATGTGTATGGGAACCAGCAACCTGCATGTTAATATCAAAACCATCATCCAGCACATTAGTATGGAAATTAAGGAGATGTCCGTGGATGCCTTACGGGTCTCAGCATTGAGTGAAGTCAGACCAAGACACTATAAGGCGGGAACCAGGGTGAAGGTATGCGTCACACAATATCACCCTGTGCTTTGTGTTTCCAAAGAAAACCATGAAAAACGGCAACTTACTAAAATGATCACTAATAGGGTAAGACTAGGACTAGTAGTGCCACTCCATCCAATCCCTGCCGGATCGATATAGCACAGTGAAGTATATGCAATTGCCTGTGCAAACAGCTCACCTGCCATGTTAGTGCTAAAGTAATCCAGATGAGTATATGTTCATCACCCACATCAACTCCATCCATAGCACATAGCTGTAAGGAATAATAGTTTAGCAGAGCCCAGGTTGCTGTAGAAAAACTCTTGGCTTTGCGTCCTTGTACCGTAGTTCTCTGTGGTTCATTATTTGTGCTTATTTATTTATTTAAAATTTGTTATCATCTTTGTAGAATACACTGGAGCCCCTATGTGGACAGTATGATCTGGTGAGTTGACGATGGATTATTCATGCGATTTTCTGGGACTTACGTGGAATACACGTTTCTCTGAGTTCTTGTAGTTGAAGTGAAAGCAATTCTTGTCTCACTATCCTTATGTAAGTGTTTAGATTGGTCGTGCAGTATGCTTTTGTATCAAAAGGTCTTTTTTTTTTGTCCTCATTCTTCCAATTCTCTTGTTGGTGATACCCTATTCCCATTTGCCAGATACCAAAAGCCTGGGATAGGGCCATTCCATCCAAGAAAAAGCTGTTTCCTCTTCCAACCCTTCACTGGTATGCCCGTAGCAAAGAAGGGACCGGGACCGACAGCGATTATTTGGCTTAATCATTGGACCCCCTGGGACTTTGACTCCAATCGACCAACATTATCCACACTTTCTCCTGACTACTAGCTAGGCTATGTCAAACTGACTTGTAGATGTTATATTTTTAATACAACCAGATGGAAGGGGGGGACTCCTGATTTCCAGGACCTGCAAATCTCCCGTCTCCCCAATAAGATTGTGTAAAAAATAAATCTTGAAATAGCAGTGTTAAGTCGAGTAGGACAGTCCTGGCATAATCCTAAAAATATAAGCATAGGGCTTACCTTGACTTGTATGCCCGTTACTTCCGTCAAAAACGTACACAGCTCGATCCAATAGTCGGTAATCCTTGGACATGTCATAAACATATGCATATCATCTGCCAGAGGGTACATACATCTTGCGCATGCATACTTAGTTCCTGTGAATCTTGATAATTTTGCTGGAGACCAATACACTCTGTACATAGTGAAGAGGTGATTACGCTTAAGGAAGGCGGGTTTTACCACTGCTCGGAGCATTGCAAAAGAGTCATGCCAAGCCTCCCTGACATTTAGATTTACTAAATCTTCTGCCCAAAGCTTTAAAATGTCTGTGTCCAAATCATCATCCGCCTCTAACAGAGTACGATACCACAAAGAAACTTCCTTTTTAATAGGACAGGTTTTTATCGCCTGATCCAACCAGGAATCCTCTTCCTCCTCCTCCCAAACTTGTCTTACCCACCAGGAGGAAACTTTATAGTATTTAAATCTGGTTAATTGACCCCTAGTGCATTGACTCAGGGTTTCCCAGCTAGCTAAAGATGACTCCGACTTGAGATCCCCCCACCGGGACAACCCTGCAGCTTTCAAGGGAAGACTGAGCTGATCCTTTAGACACTCAGGGGTTCCTGGTGAATCCCAGATCGGCGCCTTGGAAGAATAGTACGGAACTCCAAGTTTTTTCCGAATGAACACCCACATTCTCAAGACCCCCAACAAAATCTTCAACCTCACTTTTTTAAAAAACTTCGGGTCTCCGTATTTAAACAAAAACTGATCCTGTCCTTTCCTCAGTCCACTCAGCATAGCCCCAAAAAGTATTCCTAATGGCGACCCATCCACTTTATTTAACAATATGCGAAAGTTCTTAAAGTGAAATGCATACCAATATGTCATGAGATCAGGAAGAGCCAGCCCCCCCTTCTCCAACCTCCTCCTTAGCTTTTTCCAGGATATCCGTGATCCCTTTGAGGACCAGATAAAGCTGCCTATCTTCCCCTGCAATTTAGCTACCTCTCCTTTGTCAAAAGGTAAGGGTATAGAGTTGAAAAGAAACATAATTAACCCTGCCATATATGTTTAGGGGTAGATTCGCCCACCTAACCAACAATCTCCCGATCTCCTGACTTATCTTCTTCCAGTTAACGCTAGGCACTTCCACTAGTTTCTGCGTGATTATAAAACCCAAATAACGCATTTGTGACTTAATCCCCGGGGTTTGCCTAGGCTGATTCCATTCCATAACTTCAGTCTTTTCTCTGTTTACCTTATACCCAGATATCTTCCCAAAGAATTTCGCCTTAGCCATTAAATTAGGAATGGCCACCTCAGGGTTAACCGTATAGAGTATAAGATCGTCCGCATACAAGGCCAATTTTGCCACTAAACCTGCGAACTTAAACGGAACAATAGTATCATCCATTCTAATCAGGGAAGCAAACGACTCAATATAAAGATTAAATAAAAGCGGGGACAGGGAGCACCCCTGCCTGGTTCCCCGAGTTATATTGAACCAATCTGATAGCTCCCCGTTGACCAATACCCTAGCTCTAGGCAAACAGTACAGATTTTGGACTGCCCTTACTATATTCTCCGGGAACCCAAAGATCTTTAAAACCTCCCAGAGGTAGGGCCAGTGAACTTGATCAAACGCCTTAGCGGCGTCAACAGCTACAACAGTTACGGGTAAAATATGGGCTTCCACCAAATCAATAACCCCAAACATCCCAAAGGTAAGCTCATTGAGCAGCCTCCCGGGGATAAATCCTCTCTGATCTTGATGAATAACCCATTTAATAATCCTGGCGACCCTAGCGGCCAATAGCCCCGAAAAAACCTTATAGTCGGTGTTCAAAAGCGATATTGGCCTATAGGAGTCTACTGCCAAAGGATCTTAATTGGGTTTCAGAATCAATGTTACCGTAGCTTCTGCCCAAGACAACGGGGCATTTTCCCCTTCCTACAATATTGGGTTGAATATGGCATTTCAGCACAGGTACTATACTATCAAGAAGGCTAAAATATATCTCAAGCGGTAGACCATCTGGGCCGGCCGCCTTTCCCCTAGCCATCTTTCTCAGCCGTACCCGGACTTCATCCTCCGTTATCTCGGCCATTAAGGCCCTCTTTTGGTCGTCATTTAAATTAGGGAGTTCAATCTTCCCCACCAGGCCTCTATGTTCTCCTTCCCTGGTGAGATATCGTCTTTATATAGCTGACTCATATACCTGCAGGCTTCCATGCCTATTTTTGAGTTGGTATCTAGTAGGGCACCTGTTTCGTCATCTCTTAGACTACCTATTAAATTTCTGGATTTACCTGATTTGGCTTTCCAAGCTAGAAGCGAGCCACTCTTCTCCCCAAATGCAAAATGTTGAAACTTACTAACCCTCCATCTATCCAATAGCCTCTTATCAAGAGCTCCTTGATATTCCGCTTGAAACTGTTCTAACTTTTTGCCCAACAAAGAAACTTTACTAGAGCCCTCCAATGATGCCTTTTGGAGCTCCTGTTCCTTGTATTTAATCTTTTTGGAGAGTTCCTCCTCTTGCTGTTTCATACCTCGCCTCTTTCCCACCATTATAGAAGTGCCAATAGCTCTTAAATACGCTTTGAATGAGACCCAGATGACTTGGATTTTTGCTGATCCCATATTGGCTTGAAAGAAAACCGAAACCTCATCCCTTATATTTAATACCACTCCTTCATTTAACAGTATAGTCCTATCTAAGGTCCACCTTTTCATACCAATCTTATTGTAATGCCTAAAGGACAAAAACACAGCCGAGTGATCTGAGAGGATAGCAGGCAGATGTTTAACCTCTTCAACCGCTGTTAGTACCTCCCGATCTACTAGAAAATAGTCAATACGGGAGTGGTGGCCATATTTTTTACTGTAAAAGGTGAAGTCTTTTCTCTCCCCCATCTTACTTCTCCAAATGTCTACCAAATTTAGCTTCTGAATCATGGTCTTAACTACTGCGGATACTTTAGGGGGACTAACATATTTAACTTTGGAGGTTCTATCTAAATCCTTATTTTGTACTATATTAAAATCGCCCCCGATTATCACCGGACCACTAGCCAGTATTAAACCTGCTTCAAGCTTAATTAAGGCATCTGGGACGTCATCGTTCGGACCATAATAATTGGCACAAACTATTGGCATCCCTTGTATCCTCAGGTTGGCTACCAACCATCTTCCAGAGGAATCTGTCTGATAGTTTTCTAATTTGATGTCGAGATTACATCGTATAATGACTGCCACACCTCTTGTTCTGCCTCTTTGGTCCGAGCACAATACTTCCTGAACCCAGATCAATTTATTAAATGCGGCACCACACTCGCCCTTTTCTAAGTGAGTTTCCTGAAGCAGAATAACACTAGCCTCGCTATTCTTAAGAAATTCCGAGACAACTTCTTCCTGGATCTCAAACCATTCACATTCCAGGATATAAAATGCACCAGGTTTTTACTCATTTCTATAGTACGATACCCGCCTCCAAAAAGACCACCTTGATCTTAACCTATGTTCATAACCCACTTCCTCTCTGAAAAAAGTCAAAAGACCACTCATTTTAATTAGAGTCGTACTACAATGTGACAGAATAAGGACAATTTTTTCATTTTTTCCCTCATGCTCCCATCACCCAGTGCACCCCACCACCCACCCACCTTGGGGAACCCTCCTTCCTATCTCTAGGCGACAAAATCGCCTTTCGGGAACCCCCGAGCTAAGGGAGGGAGAATCCAAACCAAACCAAACCAAAATACTAAGGGGCCGATTCTGATGCGGGTTGGAAAAGCTTCCCGACCGAATCGGTTGGGAAATGGTGTCCGACCCACTCGGATCGGGAAAGTCCGACCGGCGGAGTAGGATGCATCCGGATGCTTCCAGATACGATTTGGTTGAACTCCCATTGACTTCAATGGGAACATTTGTTCCTAACCGCATCAGAATTGGGCCCTCGGTCGGGAAGACACGTTCCCGATCCGATTTGGAAGGAGCAAATGCCGTTAGGAGGCCTTCCTAACCGCATCAGAATCAGGCCCTCGGTCGGGAAGCTTTTCCAACCCGCATCAGAATCGGGCCCTAAGTGTAAGTTTAACTAATACTTATACATAAGATAGATCCTCTAACTCCCTATTTATGCCTTTATTCTGAACCTTCCATCTGCGTCAACAGGGAGTCCACCTCTTCTGGATCTCTAATAGTGTACATTTTATTCCGCCACATTATCCTCAGCATTGCGGGGAACTTCATCTGTACCTGGGCCCCCTTAGAACTTAGGTCGTTCATTTTTGCGCCCAGCTCCCACTGCCTCTGGGCTGTTCTGTTACCCATATCAGATCGAATTTGAAAACTGAGGTCCCCAAACTTCAAAAAATGATCCTTCAGGGCACGCCCCAGCACTAACTCCTTGACCGAGAACGAGAGGAAATTTATCAGAATCTTCCTTGGAGTTTTCCTCCCAGGGTGTAACCTAAATGGGTCTCTACGCACCCTTTGTATCTCTCTGTCCCAATCAATATCTGCCCTATCCTGAAGTAGACCTCCCAACAACTTACACACAAAAACTTTGATATCGGCTTTTTCAGAATTTTCATGGCTATTCAAGAGACGAATTGGAAGCCAGGCGCAATAATGTCCAAGTCTCTCCAAGTCCTCTTGCAACATCTTATTTTGCTTTTTAAGCCCCACAATTTCGCTAGTGTTTACAGCCGTCGCCGCTGCCAATGACTTCATCTCGCCTTCTAGGGCTGTGGTCCGTTGAGCTATTCCATCTTTTTTTTGTTCAAGTATCCCACATTTTTCTTGAATATCCTTCTGATTATATTCAGAAGTCTCAAATTTAACCAAGATGTCTTGTCTCAAAGTATAGAGCAGATCTGCCAGCTGGTTTTCTGAGGAAGACTTTCCCTGCGGGCTATGATCTGACCCCGAACTCTCACCGTTACTCAGGCTAGGACTGTTACCTTTATTGCCCTTACCCGTTATGTCATTCTGAGTTGCTTGTGTATGGGATATGATTTCTTCTTGGTTTTCTACCAATGGGGAGAAACGTTTTCCAACCGCAGTGGCTCAGCCTGGGATGGTTGTTCCACAGCCTTATTTCCCACCCCCTCTACAGAAACTGCAACCTGCTCCATGATTTTAAAATAAGACCTGAGAGAAGGGGGAGGTTTAAAGAAAGAACGCTTCTCCCTAGGCCCACACCTCTTGGTTCTCCCAGAACCTCTGGTTGATTTTTTAACGGGGGTTACAGCTTGAGGCTCTCTAACTGCAGGCTCTTCCAACAACACCTTTCTTTTCAGGCACAGAGCGTAGGAGATACCGGTTCCTCACTGGCAGAACTTGCACCTCCCTAGCAGCAGCCGTAGTAATCCCTGTAACCTTTTTCTCCCCTATGAGAGCTTGGGTTGTGAGTCCCCTACCACCTCCACTTTCCAACTCCTCGTTCATTAGGTTCACACAGGAAGGGGAATCCTGGGAGGGGAGGTGGTTTTCCATCCACCCCCACTTTGCCTTAACCTTCGCGCTATTTCCCTGTTGCTGTAGCCAAAACTCTTCGGGGAAACGAAGGGCCGCTCCCTCTCGAACTGTAGCCTTTTCTCGGCAAACTGAATCTGCGCCTCTCCCCCGTGATTTGCCGCCAAAGTTACATGCCCAGAGGAGGCTATGCACGCTCTGCCCCTCTTGAGCCCGATCAGCGCCGTCACCGCCCGAGATCTCCGGAGAAACGCCGCCGCCCAGCACCAATTCCCCCGAAGGGCGGGGCCACCTTCCGCAACCGCAACTGTGTCTGTGCCCATATTTAAACAGGGAATAAGACTCTCGTGTTTCTCACTTTCTATTTTTGCCACTACCGCTACCGCATACCACGCCGTTACCCGTTATCATAAGCTTCACAACAATGGATTCTTCACTTCTCCGCTCAGGAGCTCTCGCGACCGGCGTCAGCCAGCCGCCATGTTCCCCGATCACGTGACCTCAAAGCAGCCGAGGAATTGTTGGTGGTCCGTATCAAAAGGTCTTGAACCATTCCCTAAAGGAATGTGGCCCGGGACCTTTTTTTTTATCAGGAAGACTAAAAATGTCCATGCTCTAATAACTCAGGCAGCAACTCATTTACAACACACTACAAACAGTTCTTATGCAACTCTCTGTAGTGTATTGATGGTAAAACAAGGTTTTAACTGAGCAGGCAAAAATGAGATGATAATCAAACCACATACCCAAAAGCATGAACAGAGGCTGGAGTAGGAGGTTGATCGGTTGAAGCCTTCATAGCTTCCTTTGCATTTTGTAGATCACGGTGTTTGGACAAAATATCGATTTAAAAATATTAGGAGGCAGAAATATCGGAAATTCAATCTAGTGACACACACATATCTTGATGCAAAAATATTGCTGAGAAGAATATAGGGGCATATTTAACAAAAAGTCACATGGCACAGCAAGCCACCTTGCTGCGCTGTGTGACAGGGATTGAATGGGCAGGAATGCCTTTTCCCAGTGCTGGTGCACAATGTGCTGCCTACCGCCAACGCAAGTACCCTTGCAGCATAGTGCAAGTGTGCTTGCATTGAAATTCAGGATTGTTTTCTTCCTGCACAAAAACAATCCCCTAAGGCATTTTCCTCTTTCAATGTGTGCTGCCGAATACAGCACACACAGAAAGAGGAAGTAACGAGGAGAAATAAAGATATTTCTCCTTATTACACCTCCAGTGGAAGGCGAAGCTTCCCAGATCCACCAGTATTGGTAAGTCTGGGAAAGCTTCAGAATCCATCAGTGGATGCCTAGGAACACCCACGCTCCACCCATGGAACGTCTTCCCTGGGCATAGTAATGCAATGCAATGATGTGCGCTTTGTTACTCTGGATTTATCAAGCCACTCAGGGCCACACAAGGTGCTTTGCATGGCTTGATAAATCACACTTACGGGTTGCGTCACTTTTGCACACCGTTGCATGGTGCAAAAATCATGCAACCCAATGATAAATATGCCCCATAGTTTTTTGAGGTGAGTAATAAAAATATCGTTTTAGTGTGTTTTAGTTGATTTATTAACGTTATGTGTTACAATCGTTAATATAAAGTTATTAATTGTTTTTAAAATATAGCTTGCAATTTTGAGTGATTTCGACATTTTTATTAACTTTTAATAGTAATCTATAGTGTTGTAGTGGGCTGTTGGGTTTGTAGGGGGATAGGGTGGGAAGTTAATTAAGTAATAATTAATTAAGATTATTTAATCAATTATTTAATTTTATGATTGATATTAAGTAAGTAATTCATGCAACACTTATTTATTTTTGTTATATGTTATTTGTGGGCTGCTATGTTTGTAGGGGTGTAGGCTGTGAAGTTAATTAAGCAATAATTATTTAACAATTTATTAATAGTTGTTAATTAATTAATTATTTAATTGATTTTTAATTATGTAAAATATAGAATACTGATTTATTTTACTTATATTTTAGTTGCGGGATGCTATGTTTTTAGGGGTATAAGGTGGGAAGTTAATTAAGCAATATTTAATTAACTTTTAATTATTATTTGTAAATTAATTATTTAATTGAATTTTAAATATGTAAATTGTGGAATACTTGTATATTTTCATGTTATTTTAGCTGCCAAATGCTAGGTTTGTAAGTTGGAAGTTAATTAAGTAATTATTTAACAATTAATTGTGAATTAATTATTTAATTTATGTTAAATATGTAAGTTATGGAATAGTTTTTTTATGTAATATTTTAGGTGCAGGCAGCTAGGTTTGTAGGGGTACAGGTGGGAAGTTAATTAATGAATTATTAAATAACAATTATTCATTAATTGATAATTTTTTTATTGAGTAGTATTTATGTAAATTTATTAATAGCTTTCAGGTTTTTTAATACATGTATTTTTTTAATTAAGAGTTTAATATTTTTTTCTGTTTGAACTGAAGTATTTTCTCTACTCTTGCTTACACTACGATAGGAATAGTAAAATTAACTTCTTCGCAGCTCAACACTTTCCCTAGTGTTGCTATGTTTGGAGCGTAAATAGTAAATCTTACAGCTTCGACCAACGCTTTCCCTACTGTTGCACAGACTAGAGTGGGAATAGTAAATTCCACCCTTCCAAAGTTTAACACTTTCCTTACTGTTGAAGAGCCTGGAGTGGGTATAGTAACTTTTACCCCTCGAAAGTCGAACACTTTCCCTACTGTTACGTTGACTAGAGTGGGAGTAGTACATTTCATCCTTCCAAAGCCCAATGCTTTCCCTACTGTTGAACTGACTGGAGTAGAAATAGTAAATGTACCCCCTCAGAAGTCCCACACTTTCCCTATTATTGCAGTGACTGGCATAGGAATAGTAAATCTAACCCATCCGAAGTCCAACACTTTCCCTGCTTTTGCATAAAATAGAGTGTGAATAGTGTATTTAATATACTTAGACTCCAATATTTTTCATAAAATTGGTGGAATAGATTTTATAGCATTAATTGTTTTATTTGTTTATATTTTATAGTGTTTTTATTTTTAAATTAATTTTAATATTTATAGTATTTTTTGTAAATGTATTTTTGGATTTTTAAATTTTTCATATTATATTTATTGTCTACATTAGTTAATAATTTATTTCGTATTCAATTGTCTCTATTTGTATGGTTGTGTTGTATATGAATGTTACATATATGTATATGTATGTATATATATATATATATGTAGCAGCATAATAAAAATATTTATTTTACATTATCTTTATTTTATTAATATATTAAATTTATTACTACGAATAAATATATATATACATATATATTTTCATATGAATATGAATACATTTAAAATGTTAAAAGATAATATAATGTAAAATACATATTTTGAATAGTTAGATTATATATATATGTATATATATATATATCCATTCATCAAAGTCTGCCAAAAACGCCGTTCGCCTGCCTTTAGGCGTTGGTGCCAGCCGTGGCGGCAGTCAGCCACAATACGTCCAAGGTTCAATCCACGATTTGAGGAAAGAGGCGGCACACCAATCCACAATCGAATACTTTATTCGCCAACAACAACGCGTTTTAGCCGAAAACTGCCTTTGTCAAGTTGTTTAACACCTTCGCCGCGATCGGAATTCCGCTCAGGTGCTGGACATTCCGATCGCGGGCGTGGTCGTGACGAGCTCAGCTCGTCATGCGCACACGCCCACCGCGCAGCATGACGAGCTGAGCTCGTCATGAGCATCGAAGGGGTTAACACTTCCTTAGTCACCATTTTATGCTTGTGACGTCATAATAGACATAGAAGCAACACCGCGGCTTACAGTCCAAAAAATTAGTTAATTAATGATACATGATTCTGAAAATTCATAATAAGTGATATAAATGCACAGATTTTAAATTCACGTTCCATGCTCTTTAAAAGAAAAAACGATAATGTGAAGACGTAGCTGAACAAGCTACTGCCGCTGTCGCTCAGTAATAGAAATAGAAGAAATGCATGGCATTTTCAAAAAACGGCCAAGCGCTTCACATGATTAACAATATATTTGTAAATAATCACAAGATAAATTTCATAATAATTATCACTAGTGCTTATGATGCCTGTAAATAGCAATATTGGTAAAAACTCTGTAGGGAACAGGGACCATTGTGATACAATTTACCATTGCTCCGTGGGAGAAACCAAGATTTGCTCTCGCAAATTCTGCGGGCGCCGGTCTCACTCGGACTACACTCCTTCTCGTGTGGTAGTTAAATTATTACATGATTATAGGTAGCAATTGCTAGTGCATTACCCGGCATTTCATAATGTAACAAAAAGTCCCCGCATCCCAATCCAGAGATTTCGACATATAATTTACTGATTGAAAGTGCAGCAATAAACACATTGGAGATACTATTGTGAAGTGATGCCTATTCAATGCCGTGTGACATCCTCTAAGCTTGCATCCAATTAGAAACTAAGGAATGAGTGGATTGATGTTGTGTATATATATAATTCCTGTGAGATTCAAACAAGTGAAACACTGTTCATGTGCCCAAATAGTAATATAGACCTATACTGAGGCGGAGGCTAAAAATGTTTGTTATCCTACAAAGGGGTCGATTCCGATTCGGGCCGGAAATTTCTCCGACCGAGCCGGACCCGGAGAGATTTCCGACCGAATCGGACCCGTGCAGTCCGACCGAACGAGTACGATGCGTCCGTATGTTATCGGACACGAGTCGGTCGGACTCCCATTGAACTCAATGGGAGCCGGTCGCACAACGCGTACGCGGGCTCCCATTGCCTCAATGGGTGCGAGGCGGACAAGGGCGCTCCCTACAGCGAGTACGCCGCGAAGCGCCTCGCGGCGTACACGCACAGGTAGGGGGACCCATGGGTCCCCCCTGTGTGCGCCTCGCACGGGTACGCGGTACAGGGGGTCCGACACGGACCCCAAAGTACGGCTCCGACAGCGAGTTCGAGTCGGACGGCGCGAGTCGGTCGGAGCGGTCGAGGTGCGCATCGTACTTACCCGGCCGGAAAACGTCTCCATTGCGCGGTGCGAATCGGGTCCGGAGCGAGTCGGTCGGAGCGGTACGATCCGGGTACGAGTCGGTCGGAGCGGTCGGGTCGCCCGGACGAGTCGGTCGGCGACTCGCATCGTACTCGCTCGGCCGGACCCGCGTACGGTTCGGTCGGGAAACAGGCTTTCGCATGGCTTTTTTCCCGACCGAATGGTATTGGGTGCGCCTCCGACCGAGATCGGAATCGGCCCCATAGTATATTTGTAGGATATTGACCAATACGTTTCACGAGAACATGCCATCCAGGTGTGCCATACACTCGGAGGACAGTAATCATAGATATCCCTATTATTGGTCCTGTATAATCTGTATTTCATAATTAAATGTAAAGGGCAAATGCCCCTAGCCCATCGCCCCAATTCTTAGGTCCTATGTGAAAGTGCACCCAATATATAAAATAAGGAATATATGGAGTAATTACCTTACCCAATAGAAAAACCAGGAAAAAGAAAAAAGGGGGGAGGAGAGTTTGTCTATTTAGAAAAAACTAGTTAAAAAGGACATAGTCCTCTGAAAAAATTAGAGGTACGGACATAATGACATGAGAACATGGTTCATTATATGCCTATATGGGTGAACAGTTCTTCCTCCCTATTTAATCCATAAGGGGTCCTTGTATTGAGATCAATTATGTACCTCGATTCGAGGATGCGTAATTGTTTCTCTCTGTCACCTCCCCGGATGTGTTTAAGAATCCTATCAATGCCACAAAAACGAAGTAGTTTTTTATCGCTATTGTGTGCATTGTAGAAGTGTCTGGCAACAAGATAATTGAAATCCATGTTAGTAATGGCCCTTTGGTGCTCTAGAATACGTTTTTTTAGGGGTAACTTCGTGCTACCCGTGTAGCATAGCCCACACGGACATTACAATAAGTACACCACAAATTCAGTGGTGCACTTGATAAATTTGTTGATACATTTATCTTTCCCATTGTGCTTTTTATATGTTTTGCAACTGTGGGTAAATTTACACGCTTAGCAGGAATTGCACTTGTGGAATCCCTGTGTGCTTTGCATCCATGTCATGGCTGTTTCAGGATTGCGATAGCTTTGGACTAATTTGTCCTTCAAAGATTTTGGTCTCCTGTACGTTACCACAGGGAAATTGCCAACGATTTTACCTATTACAGGGTCAGATTTTATGAGGCCCCAATGTTTTCCCAATATACTTCTCAGTTTATTCGATCTAGCTTTGTACGTGGTTATCATGCGTGGACTGCCATAGAGTCCTTATCAATTGATGTCTCCTTGCATGCAAAGAGGACATCTGTTTGTGTTACATTAGCCAATTTGATACTTGCTTGTGTGAGAACCCTTTCAGAATATCCTCGTTGTTTGAAGCGTTGCTTCATGACACTAGCCTCTTTGGCATAATCTTCATTAGTATTGCAGTTTCTGCGAGCACGCAGAAGCTCCCCATACGGGATACTATTCAAAAGAGAGGTGGGATGGTGACTGCGTGCGTGCAGGGTCGTGTTTCCCGCAGTGTCCTTACGGAACAAAGTGGTTATCAATCTGTTGTCTCTGACAGCTATTCTTATATCAAGGAATTCACACATGGAATCACTAATGGTGTGGGTGAAACTTAAATTTAAGTCATTTTGGGCCAGTGTGTTGATAAACTGTATAGCATGATCTTTCCCACCATCCCATATGATGAAAAGATCATCTATATATCTGAACCATAAAGTCACATGTTCTGTGTACTGTTCATTAGATTCACTCCACACCACCTGCTCCTCCCACCAGCCTTGGAATAAAGTCGCTAGGCTGGGGGCGAAGCAAGTGCTCATCGCTGATCCTGATTTCTGCCTATACAAGGTTTTTTCAAACAGGAAAATGTTCTCTTGAAGACAAAACAACATCATATTTCTGAGCATCATTATATGATCCAATTTGTCAATACATTGCCTTCTTAGATAGTACATGCATGCTTCAACCCCCTTCACCTGGTCTATGCATGTATACAAAGAACATACATCCAGGGAAATCATAAGGTAACCTTGCTCCCACTTGTTATCATGTATGCGCTTTAGGAACTCTGAACTGTCCTTGCAATAGGATCTCAAGTCCGTAACACAAGGAGCCAAAAAGTGATCCAAAAAGATGGAAGTATTTTCTAAAAGGCCCCCATTGGAAGAAACAATGGGCCACCAGGACTTGAGATCCTATTGCAAGGACAGTTCAGAGTTCCTAAAGTGCATACATTCAAGCTGCTAAAACTAAATCCCGGATTATTTGGTTCTATATCATTTGATAGGAATGGCCAAGGACATTCGGTAGTAACCCAACAGGCAGGCACATAGCACAATATACACATAATAAGAACAGCATATAAAACATAAATATACAAATAAGCTATGCTAACTTCACATTTCCTAATTGTTGCTCCCTCTGAATTGTCTCCAACTGTTTCAGATGCATCACTCTCTCTCACCAATCACTTTGTCACCTTCCCTCTCACCCTCACCCTCTTTCTCCCTATGTCTTTCTCATTCCTTCTATGCATACATCATCATGCCGAACTTGTAGCCACCTGAAATACAATAATATTGTGGATAAGGATGCTGTGTTCTTCATGTAATATTATCTTCCAGATATTGGCACTATACCTTCTTCCCAAATACAGATTCACCTTCTGAACATCAACACCAACTTGTCGTTATTGACTTAATATCACAACACTGTCGTTGACATCTACAATTCTTTCCCACTTCCAACCCTATATTCCATTTGAAGCTTTATGTGTTTATACTGCACATTTACACCAATTTGCTCTTCTATAGTACTAGGAAGGTGCGCAATAAATAGTGAATAGCTATAATCATCAAAGTTAAGGTACATGAGTAGGTTTAAGCGAGAACCATGAGGAGTGACTTAAGCAATGTGCAAAAGGAGGGAGAAGTGGAAGCATTACTGTTAGACCTGGCATCCTTGGTGTGGTTTCCCCACTCGTTTTGCCTCTACCTCCTGTATTTGTGACTGTATGCTGGACTTCATTTTTGCTGGTTTGTGTACTCAGGGCACTTTATCACTGCTGGTCAGTGCTAAAGTGCATGTGATCCCTATTTAAATGATAATAAAGTGATATTTTGAGTTATGTATGTTGGATCTTTTTGTCGTTTTAGTCTTGTTTGGTTTAGTTAAAGATTGTTTATTTTTCTTCACTGGTGTGGTGTCCCTTTGTAGTGTTTTCACTGTGTTACCGTGTGTGTTATGTACAAATACTTTATACATTGCCTCTGAGATAGGCCTGACTGCTCATGCCAAGCTACCAAGGGGATGAGCAGGGGTTATCTTGGGTGTGTAACTAACTCCCGTATCCTGACTAGAAAGAAGGGTCCCTACTTGGACAGGGTGCATGCCACTGCCAACTAGAGATTTCCATTTCTAACAATTACCGGCCTGCTCTTGCCAAGCTACCAAGGGGGTGAGCAGGGGTTATCTCGGGTGTGTAACTCCCTTACCCTGACTAGAAAGAAGGTTCCCTACTTGGACAGGGTGCATACCACTGCCAACTAGAGACCTCCATTTCTAACAATTACCAATAGATGCAAGAGGGGTGTTTCAATGCCGAGAACCACTAAGGGGGAATAGAAAGTAATAAGAGACGGTACTTAAAAGGAAGCAAGGCTGTGGATGCATTTTAAACCAGTACAGGGAAAGAGAAAGATGAGGTATAACTGAGGATGTAATGATAGCCGGTGGAAAAAAAGAAAATAGGGACCACAGAGAGGGAGTAGCATAGAGAAGCTTCAAAAGAAGACAAATAGAGGAGCACGAGTGCAGCGACACCAAAGGAAACTGATGGATAATAGTGTAAGGGGAAACTGGGAAAAGAGCAAGGTTGAGGGTGTTGGAAGGGTAGAAACAGATGGATTACATAAATGTTATTAAGTTGGGGTCTGTGGAATGAGAACTGTGAGATGTCTAGACTGACACCAAGCTTTCCTTATGAGGATAAAAAGAGGGGTGGTGGGGCGGTAGGTTATGAATGGAAGTCAGGGCCGGACTGGTGATTCCGGGCACCGGGCAATCCTCCGGTAGGCCGGATGCTGTGGGGGCCGGTTTTTTCAGAGGGGGCCGGTTTTGCTGGGGCTGCCCCAGCAAAACCGGCCCCTCTGAGTGGGGCCGACTTTCGGGCCGTGACTGACTCCGTGAGTCAGAATAAGGCACGAAATGCTCGACATCCTGAAGTGTCGTTCTCCAAACATCCCTAGAAATATGCCTCAGCTGCTGCCGACAGTTTCAGCGGCTCCAGTCGCCTTTATCACTCGGCTGTACTTCATTCAGCCATCATTATGCAGCTGTGAAATAACACAAGGTCCCCGGAGTGTGTTAAAATCGGAAGCAGTTTTGCGTCTGTGATCATATGTATAATGATTAGCATATATAATTATCACTGATTATTGAAACTCGAATCGAGCCATATTCTCTATAATGTGAATGAATGTTCTATGTTTTAGAGAGCGGGCAAAGCTCCCGGTGGATGTCTGGAGGTCGTCGTATGTTGGGCGTTGTTCTGTTTTCACGGGGGTCTCCTTCCAGCACATGTGCATACAGGTCTCAGGAAGGCAGCAGGAGCAGGCCCCAGATCTCTGTCCTAGCTGTCTGCTTCTCTGCGTAAAGAGTATCATGACTTTCGATTTGTGCCGCAGCATATTGATAAAACATCTAGTAAACAGTAAGAGACTTTAATTTTGAATTTCCTCTTCAACGCTGTGCAGGAAAAAATACATTTCCAAAACTCTGAAGTACCCAGAGCAAATTAAGTTTCTATTTGTATTACCAAGTAGGATTATAACAATTGTATTTCTAGAAAAAGCATATCAAACTTTCTTCAATGATGTACTCTCATATGTAATTAAAACGATTCATACCCTCACAGAGAACAATCAAAGCACGACTCATAAAGCACCAAGACATGTGCAGACACTGACGGTCCCTTCTGGGTCTCACACATGCTCTTGTGGCTCATGGCTCCCGAACAGCCAGTTTATTCTTTATGGATTTTCACTTTAAGCACACATTGTAAGACTAATCACAGACTCTACCAATGAAGAAGAGAGTGATCTGCACAAGATCACACAATTTGTTTCAGTGGGGGATGCAGGGATTCAGATGCAGGTCTTGGTTGCTGAAGTGTTAAACTAAGTCATCCTGCTTGGTAGAGCAATACTAGCTGCACAGTATATGATGGAGCAGGAAGAGGGCAACACAGCCCCCCACGTCTGTGTGCAGTAATAGTGGGAGTTCACTTGCGTGTGAGGCTGCATATAACATATGATTAGGTGTTCCCCAGTTGTTCCTTCCTTGTATTGTGACCGCCTTGGTATGGATCTGGGAAAGTTAATCAGAGTCAGACTGTGGTAGTCTGTCTGACCTAGACTGCGGGGAAAAAGCACAACTGCACTGGCATCCATGTGGCATTTATCTGATCATGGCATTGATTTATGGCAGTTGTGCCATTGGGTGCAGGCAGAGGCAGGCAGGTGATGGTGCCGGTGCGCAGCGAGCAGATGTCTCTGCGTCTGCGCGGTCTTAGTCTTCACCCTTAGGGAATGTATGAATGTTAACAGTGCAGAGATACTGCGAGAAACCTTTGGGCCTCATTTAAGGTTTGTGGAGCATGATGAACACAGTAAACCAGTTTACCTCCTTCCTGCCCCACCACACTCACGTTTCCCTACATAAGTTAGAGTGGCGATAGCCACTGGTGGTTAACATTGATGAAGCTTCAGTAACTCCCGACCCGGTGGACCATTTGCCACAGGCCACTAGGCCATAGTGGCAGTGATCCCATCATATTATTGGCGGGGTGACTGCCACTGATGTTTCCTGCCCATATCCACCATTTGCGACATTGTGGACACTGGCAGGGATTATGTAGAATGTCCTGATGCATATGGGGAAAACCCCCTGAACTTTTTGGCCATTTGTTATGTGGTCACAAAAAAACAACTCCTGCTATTGGAGACTGTTTTCTCTAAACAAAAAAAGGTTGCCAAGCAGGCACTTTAACCATTTTTTATTTTGCCGGTTTATTTAGGGTGAGCTTGGCCCTCAGGTATTACAGAGCTTTAAAAGAAAGCCCAGTGGGGTGTGACCAACCATCATGGCCGAACAGACGTAATTGCGCTCGGCTCCGCGCCAGGCCCGAATATATTAGCCCGTTCGGAGGCACTATACCTCCTACAAAAGCTATCAATCGGGTCCCCCACTATTCTAGACAATGGGGGACCCCTTTTCGGCGTTGACGGAACTCTAGATGCCACCTACGGAGCACTGATGAGAAGTCCGGGGCCGCGGGGCACAATCCAAGATGGCGGCCCGGCTTCTGGAGGAGATCGGTGGCGGCAAGCCCCGCGGGTGGTGGAACTAAGGGGCCGATTCCGATCTCGGCCGGAAGCGCACCGAATACGATTTGTCCGGAAAAAATACGAGCCGAACGCAGTTTCCCCGACTGATTCGTACAGTTGTCCGAGCGAGCAAGTACGATGCGATTGAACGCGAAATCGCCGACCGACTCGTTTCCGGGTCCGAACCGCTCCGTCCGACTCATTCGCACTCGATTCGTACCGCGCAATGGAGACGTTTTACGACCGAGCCAGTACGATGCACGATCCGGACAGCCGGATCGAGTCGGAGTCTCCGACACGAAAAAGCTCTCGGAAGCGGACTTCGGGGGTCTGTGCCGGACCCCCTTCACCCGTAGCCATACGAGTCGGACACAGGGGGGACACATGGGTCCCCCCTATACATGCGCGTACGGTGCGCATGGCACCAATGCATACCCACTACAGGGGGCCCCCTTGTGCGCAACGTACCCATTGAGTCAATGGGAGCTCATGTACACGTCGTACGACCGGCTCCCATTGACTTCAATGGGAGTCAGACCGAACCGAGTCCGGCAGCATACGGCCGCATCGTACTCGCTCGGTCGGACTGCAGGGGTCCGGCTCGGTCGGAAAACAATCCGGATCGGTCGGAGTGCTTTCCGACCCAGATCGGAATCGGCCCCTCAGACGCAAAACGGAGACCGGCTGGAGGTGGCGGCCGGGACCGCGACGAGCTACTGTGAACGGTGCGCGGACCCGCCCAGTGGTATGAAAGTGCTTTATCACCGCCACAGCCCATCTAAGAGCAATAAATCCCCTGCATGGTCCCCAAGGTGAGAAGTGGGGGCCCATATATTGAGGAGGAGGGCCCCAGGAGGAACAATAACCATTGCACTGCACCCGGGAGGGCGGGGGCCCCCGGTCTGCCTGCACCTGCTGAGGAGCTCTGGAGTTGAGTTGCCTGGCCCTAATATGGCGTGGGTCAGGCAGCTCTAGGCTTAAAAATACAGCCTCGTGGCTAGGCCTCAGAGCAGACCCCCAGCACTTCAACACCTGATTCAACCTGGTGGAGCCACCCAGAGCCCCGAGAGGTGTCCAGTGCGAGATCGTGGTGTGTGGTTGGGGCGCTGGGGGCCCTGAATTCTGTGAGATGGGGGCCCCGGGCATCGGCGCTGCGCAGCAGGATCTCTGCACCTTCTCAGTGAGTTATCACACCGCTTTTTATCACCTCACTACAGGGGGGCCCTGGGCTGACACCACGCCCCGGTCCATATGCCGCTAAAGAAAGCGCAGAACACTAAAGTTTCCAACTACTTCACCCCAGCCACCTCAGGCGTGGATAAAGAAGGGAGGGCCCCAACCGGTGGCAACATAGCGCTTTCAATAGAGGACCTGATGGCGTCGCTGAGGGAGTTCAAAAAGGAGCTCCGGGAAGATATTAAGGTGGATATGGGGGCTTCATTCGATGCTTTTAAAGCAGAGATGGGAGGAAAATTGGTGGCCCTGCAAGCAGATGTGGACTCGATTGGGGCTCGCACCTTAGACCTGGAAGCGAAGTGCCAGGAACTGGCTGATCTCGTGCAGCCTCTTGCAGAAGGCTCTGCTGACCTACGCGACCAACTTAGGGCCACAATACTTAAGTGCGAAGACCTCGAGAACCGATCTCGACGCGACAACATCTGGGTGAGGGGCGTGGAGGAAGGCTGCGAAGGCCCTGACCTGGAGGCTTTCATGGTGGGTACGTGTGCGACAGTGCTGGGAGAGAATGGCCCGGAGATGGGGCTAGAGAGGGTCCACAGGGTGGGGCCGCGACCACCAGGAGACTCCAGAAAACTCAGGGATGTACTGGCAAAATTCAGCTCCTTCAAAATCAAAGAACTGATTCTCCAGAAAGCACGTGCCCTTGAAAAAAATTACATTTCAGAATGTTTCCTGCTCGTTATTTCAAGATGTTGCCCAAGCAACACTTGCTCGTCGCCAGCAGTTCCTGCCGATCAAAGAAGCACTGAGGGAGCGCAAAATAAAATACCGCTGGACATATCCCTTTGGCCTGGCCTTTTCGTTAGACAGCAAGAGCTTTCATTGTATGGAAATCGAGGAAGCAGCATCCATCCTGGGCATTGAGATCTCCACCCAGAAGCAGTCGAAGGGAGCTGGAGGCACAGGAACTGACTCGCAAATGGAGAGACGTGGTGGAGGTCCATGGCTGCAGCAGAAAAGAGGCGGCAAGAAAATGGCGGGATGACACGCGAATAGACTCTTTGGACCGGTAACATTTTGAACTGTATGTACAGTCTAGTGCAGAGCTGTGGCGCTCAGAATTAAAGGGGGTCCGGTCCCATTCGAAGTTGACACTGACACACTCAGCCTCCACGGAGGCTTGGGGGGATATGCGAGCAGGAGGGGGAAAAGATATATCCTTTAGTCTTTTAGACTGACAACGAACAATGGCTAATTCTAAAATCATATCAACTAGCTGTGGGGGGGGCCTTGGCGGCGAAAATGGGTCTGCCCCAGGAGATGCTCAAGTTGAGGTTCTCTTCTGCGACAGAGTACCTCGGAGCTCAACGTTCTAGTTCATACATGTTGCTGTTGTGCATTTTTTGGTATCACAGAACTTTTCGATCGGACTATGTGGTCTGGGTCAGGGTGGGGGAGCTTTGGAGGAGGGGAGGGGGCTACGGTTTTTATGGGCAAATTTTGAGAGGCAGGTGGGAGATTCTCTATATGATATAATGACGGTTAACTGTTTATCTTGGAATGTGAGGGGACTTAACTCCCCCAATAAGAGGCATAGCATGTGGAAATTTATATTAGATCATAATGTAAAAATTGCCGCCCTGCAAGAAACCCACCTTCTGAAACAGCGGCTGAAACACAGGGCCTTCCCACAGATTTATCGTTCATCCGCTCACGCAAAACACATTGGGGTGGCTATCCTCTTCCACTCCTCTAATCCCATTTCTCCTTTAGGATTCCAAATCAGACAAGGCAGGTAGATTCCTGATGGTCAGGGGTGAGCTGAGAGGTAGGTCATGCACTATTGCAACAGTCTACACACCCAATGTTGGGCAACAAGAGTTCCTGAACGCATTTCTGGCCACACTGGAGGGATTCACTACAGGGGACATTCTGCTACTGGGAGATTTTAACTCTATATGGGATCTGTCACTAGACACTACCCACCCACATAGGGCAACAGGGGGAGTGTTTAGCAAGACACTTAAATCGGCATTACAGGGCTTGGGTCTTTTGGATGCTTGGAGGGGTCTTCATCCTTCGACAAGGGATTTCTCCTTTTTCTCTCACTCTCACAGGACCAACTCCAGAATTGATCATGCATTCATTAGCCAGTCCCTATTTCACATGCTCTCAGGATGCCAGTTCCATCCGATTTGTCTCTCAGATCACGCCACTCTAGAGTTGGTGCTAGATTGGCCTCCCCCGCGTGCTAAACACGCCAGATGGTACTTACCTAACTTTCTCAGCAGGGATCGTCTCCTTAGGGGTGAACTAAGAAAAGCAATCACAGAATTTTTTGACTTTAACAACCCCGCACTGACTTCTCTTGCTAATAACTGGGATGCCTTCAAGGCGGTCATACGGGACAAGTGCATCGAATTGGCAACCACATTAAAAAATCAATGTAAGGGGGAGAGAATGCTTCTAGAAGAGGAGTTACAAAACGCTGAACAGGCTCATAAGGGTAATCCCTCGGTCCAGAACTTAAGAAAAGTCACACAGTTAAAAGGAAAGTTACAAGTTATTTACACCAATGGGGCGGAAAAAACTATCCTGCGAGTACAAGCCCGAAGTTACGAAGGGGGAAATAAAGTGGGAGCCCTCTTAGCGAGACAACTTAGAGCGAAGCAGGAAAAAAAGTATATAGCACAGATTATGGATAAAGACGGGACATCTCAGAAAAGTGAGGAGGGGAAGGCCAGAGCCTTTGGGGATTTCTACCGCACCCTATACACCGTGGACCCCTTGATTGTTGGTGATCAAGAGAAATACTTGGAGCCGCGCGTGTTGCCACATATCCCAGCCTCCATGAATGAGGACCTAAGTAGGCCTATTTCCTGCGAGGAGGTACAGAAGGCAATAGACACACTTAAATTGCAAAAAGCTCCTGGCCCTGATGGCTTAAATGCTCACTTCTATCGTACTTTCACCACCGAGCTTGTTCCCCGTTTGGTGTCCTTATTTAATGATATTGCAGCCACGCAACAGGTGACCCCCTCCATGGGGGAAGCATTAATCTCAGTTATCCACAAACCAGGAAAGGACCGCACAAGTTGTGCCTCCTACAGGCCTATTGCGCTCCTGAACCTAGACGCCAAATTATACACGAGCTTAGAGAATGTCATTAAGGGGAGGGTTCATTAAGGGGAGGCAAACACATGACAATCTGAGGAGGGTGGTACACATCATCGAAAAAGTGCAGAAAAAAGGCATCCCTGCAGCCCTTCTCTCACTAGACGCGGAGAAGGCCTTTGATCGAGTTGATTGGACCTTCCTGACGTGAACAATGAGGAAATTTGGATTCAACAAGTCCTTTATAGGCATGGTGCAGGCCAACGACTCCGCTCCTCGCTAGTGGGTTCTGGTGAATAGGGTAGCTTCGGAACCCTTTGGACGCTCGCTGCGTACCAGACAGGGTTGCCCGCTATCCCCCCTGCTCTTTGCCCTCAGCATTGAGCCCTTCGTGGAACGGATCAGGGACAACCTAGACATAGGTGGGGTACCTTATGGGACAGACAAACACAAGATCTCCCTCTTCGCAAATGATGTGCTGCTCCCAATCACAAGGCCGTTGTCCTCTCTCCCGGCCATCCAAAATGAGCTCACCTCCTTTGAAAAGGCCTCAGGGTTTAAAGTAAATGTATCAAAGTCCTATCTCCTCAATCTGACACTACCTAGGGAAACAATGAGAGCTGTGGTAGAATTGTCCCCCTTTCAAAACTCGCATAAAGACATCACGTACCTGGGCGTTAAACTTACCCCTAAGCTATCGAACCTCTACGGGGCTAACTATCCTCCCTTGCTGTGGCAGCTTAAGGCAGATCTGGCCAAGTGGAGAACTTCCTATACCTCCTGGATAGGACGCATTAATGCTATTAAAATTAATGTGCTTCCCAGGCTGCTTTACCTCTTTCAACGCCTACCGATACGGGTGGAAAGGGCTCTCTTTGTTGACCTGAAAAAGATGATCACTAAGTTCATTTGGCAGGGTCAAAGGGCACGTTTATCCTACCGTCTGCTCACTAAGGCGAGAGTGGAAGGGGGAATGGCACTCCTGGACTTCTTGGGCTACTATAGGGCGGCGCAACTCCGGGTGATCACAGATTGGTCCCTTCATGAATCGGAAAAACTCTGGCTACATATGGACCGACAAATAGTGGGTAGGACTATCTGGGACCTCCTCTGGAAGTCAAAACAAAATCGGCCATTAAATGCTTATATTAGTACCCCCACGGCTACCACTCTACAGGTTTGGGATTACCTTAACAGATCAGTGCCCCTGACCACCTTCCCTTCTCCCTACACCCCCATTCACTTTAATCTCGAGTTCCCACCGGCTCATCAGGAGGGTCCGTTCGTAGCTTGGTGGGAGGGGGGTTGCCTTATGATCTCGGATCTTTTTAAAAGGGGGAAGATGATGACCTTCGAGGAATGCACCAAAACTTTCAAGCTTCAGCTCTGAAAAATTCCACTACATACAACTCAAACACTGGGTACAACAACCTCAGATCCGGTTAGCCGCAACCAGAGACTTACTCCCAATTGAAAAATTCGCTCAATTGGGGGCATCCTCGAGGGGGACCATCTCTTTCCTTTACTCACTCATACGGACTCTGAGTCCCCGCTCCACCCCAAGACACCAACGTTTTTGGGATTCTCTTCTTGCTACTCCGTTGGGGGAAAAACAATGGGGTTCCTTGTATAAGGACATTTCCAAATACAATCGCTCCATGTTTTTAAGAGAGGCTCATTATAAAATTATGTAGAAGTGGTACTTGCACCCCCAGAAGTTGAGCAAAATATTCCCTAACACCTCCAACAGATGTTGGAGAGGCTGCGGGCTCCTGGGAGATTTTAAGCATATCTGGTGGGACTGTCCCTCAATTCAGCCCTTTTGGAAAGAAATTTTATAACAAATTAAGACGATACTGGGTTATCCAATTCCCACTACAATGGAACACACTCTCTTGGGGATCCGGGACCCTAGCTTGAAACGCCAAACCCATGGGGACCGCTCTGTAATGTGGCTGTGCTTAGGGGCTGCCAAAATGGCAGTAGCTGCAGCGTGGAAGAAGCTGGAGGCCCTGTCCCTTACACAATGGCATGCCAGGCTATGGCGAGCTCTGGCAATGGAAAGAATGGCGGACACAGTAGAAGACACAAGAACAGGATTCGACTACACTTGGGCCCCCCTGGTAGAATATTTGTCTGAAGGTTTGCCCATTTTCCCTTGTGGCCCCAGGTTGAGGGGTCTTCATCTCTTTCATATCTAACACACTGGATGACTGTGACTCTTGGGCGGAGAGGCTTGGGGGGTCTGTCTCGGGCCCTGCCCACACTAGCCCGTCCCCACCTTTGACCAACCATGACTTTATGCTACAGTGATACTATTGTTTGTTTACTTTTTGTTTTTGAGTTATGTGGGAAGAGTGGGGGTGGGTGGGAGTCGCAAGTGTCAATATAATAACATGACCCATGCTGGGAGTAAAAAATGATGTGATATTGGTCAACTCCCACTTCAACCAGACGAGGTACATAAAGATTGCTGTTATCTCAGGTCGAGACCTAGTACACAAGATGAACATGTCATTTGAGTTTCCTGCATTTCTTGACCTGTAAGAAATGCTGGAGCCTCCCACCGCTGTTTGTTTTGTACGTGTTTTAAAAACTGAAACCAATAAAAACATTTTGAAATAAAACAAAGCCCAATTACGTTGCACTTTTTTTTAGGCACAGTGTCTTAAGCAGCTGTTGTGAAAGTGGATGTAAGGACCTGAATCAATGAAAGGGCTTAAAGAGTTTGTGAGAGCCAAACCCCAATAATCAATCACCTGAACCCCAATATTTGATTACCCCAAAATGTTATCAAACTAAATTGGCTCCAGTGTCTTCAGTTGATCTAGGGGTTTGAGCAGCAGCAGCCCGTGCTTAAGGGCAGAGGTGCCACGCCTGCACCTTTTGGAAATAAAAAGTGTCTGTCAGGCTGAGCAAAGGTCAGCCTGACAGATACTCTTTATTTTCAGGTCAGGCAGCCAGGAGCTAGACATGTGCTAAATGCAAAGGTCCTCAAGACCCCCCCCCTTGTGACAAGGGAGAGTGTCAGAGATAGCCTTGTATTTGGGCACTTCATTTTTAAACCCTGAAGTGCCCGGGGCCGAGTGTCACTTACACCTCATCACAGAGTGGTTGGGGTCAGCAGTCACTCTGATTGCATCCTACTCTGTGACGAGGTAGGGAATACTGCCTCCCCTCATTGGTTGACCCTAAGGTCAGCCAATGAGGAGAGGCAGCATTCCCAACCCTTCTGGCATCTCAGAGGATTCTATCCCCTAGACCTGCAGCAGTAAGTGTTGTTTTTTTATTGCCTGTTTGGTGCGTGCATGGATATAAGAATCTATATTTGTGAGTGAGTGTTGTGAATGGGTGTGTGTGTGTGCACATGTCTACATGTGAATGCATGGGTGTAAGTGAGAGTGCATGAGTGTGAGTGCACCCCCCTCTCAGTTGTACTTACCAGCCACCACTGAGTTTGGGACTACACACCTCATCAGAGAAAGACAATTAGCAGGGTTAAACAAAATAAAATATTGGAAGAATAAAGGACAGAGTTCTAGATAAAAAATAGAGCAACAACGTATTTATTACAGATTAGTCAAAATGTGGGACAGAGAAAAATGCATGATTTGCCATGAAGGCCCAATTACAGAAGTACAGATAAATGCTAAATCATAAAACTATAAAGTCCCTAGCTAAGCTAAATTTAGGCAAAAAGTCTAAGTCTAGTGACAAACGCATAAAGCGCACTGACAGCAAGGAGGAGCATGGTATGTCACTCAAGATGAAAATAGGAGAAGTATCCCACGAGCAACAGAATCCCAAAGGTTTTACAGCAAATCCCACAATCTATTAATGGATTCTGAAAACTCAGCATGGCATGATGATTTTTATGGTCGCATTTAGCAAATCAGAAACAAGAACATAATGATTTATACGACAAAAGTATATAGCACTAACCCATTTCTTAAGGCAGGAGAAATCTTCCACTTGCTTCCTTAGCAACTGCACTCCAGAGATGTACAACACAAATGAGACATTTCTTAAACAATTAGCCCATAGACTTAGCAGCAACACGTCTTCAGTGGAACTTCCAGCAGAAGTCATTGGAAATGATACTTCGGGTACACGATGGAAGCTTAATTCAAAATACAAGTTTTTTAATAATGTTATATTTTGCTATTACATCCACATTATTCACTTGATGCTCTGTGAACACAGGGGTAGAGATGGCTTTGCAGCGGGACACTGATTGGGAGAGGGAAGGAGCAGGACCAAGTTAAACAGAACATTAGAAACTGTATCCATTAAAAAATATAATTACATTTCACACAAAAATATAGTATACCTATTCATAGTATTAGTCACACTTCTAAGTGACCTCGGTAATTCGTTTAAGGTTCAACATCATTAGCTCATAAGTTATGACTCTATGCATCATTAGAACATTGGAATGTGGAGCACTCCATTGAATACAATGGAGTGCTCCGAACTTCTACGGGCCGGTAAAAGCCCGCAAAGCATCATTCCAGTGTTGTTTTACAAAGGCCTCTCGGAGCACGAGGGGATTTAAACCCCCTTCGGGCTCCGAGAGGCCTTTGTTTTATTTGTTAGAACATTCTGCCCTCTAGTGGCAGAATGTTCTAATAGCCTTATAGCCCTCCGTAGCTGGGCTATACCAGCCATTAAAGTCCCGCTCCCTTGTTAAAGGCCCTCGCCGAACGCTGGAGAGGGCCTTTAATGGCCGGTATAGCCCGCTACGGTGGGCTATAAGGCTATATTAAAACACTATTAATAGTAATTTTCACACGGCATTTGTACATTTTGCATATTTTGAAAAACACTACAAGATCACATTTTGTTAGTATGAATTCATGGGACGATGGTTTGGCCCCCACAAAGTAGCAAGCTGGAAAGCTAGAAAAGTATATGGGGCTGTTGCTCCTTTGTAGAAATGTCATGAAATTCATCTTGGCCCACAGTGGATCAGGCCTCTGTATTTGGTATGTCATTATTTATGTTACTGAGAATATATTATTTTCAAGGTTTTGATCAGAACGAGCATTGGCGATGAGTTAGCATAAAGAATTTTACAATGGCCTGGGACCTTGGGGAAGAGAAGCAAGGTGGAGTAAAAAGGTGAAAGCATCCCAAATGGGCAGCGGGATTCTTGCTTGAATTTGACTATAAACTGGGCAGAGAAGGTGGGGTCTTGGTCTTTGATCTCTGGGGGATGCTGAAGTAAAGTGCTGGAGTTCGCTGGCCAGGGAGAGAAATTCCCTTTTGTGTCCTGTACTCAGAGTACAGATGAGAACACAAAGTCACTAAAATAAACTGAGGGTTAAATGAGTGTGAGTTAGACTGATGATCGTGTTTTAAAATAGTGGTTTACGAGTTATTTTATTGCCATAGAGATATCGGCTACATTCCCAAAAAACAAAGCAGTGCGCGTCTTCACATAAGAGGCGAGCCACGCCACCAGTCCCTGCCCTTTAATTCAACATGTTAAATCACCTCTGTGCTATTCTATCACTGAATGGAAACTGCAGAACTTCGCATTGTTCTATCCAGGGGCAGTCAATGCGACCAGGCATGGGAGAGCTGCAGTTTGCTGCCACTCAAAGTCTGAAAAGGGAGACCTCTGTTCAGAAAAACAAGGTGCGTTGGCAACCTGATGAAGCAGTCTTTGCCACAAAATAAACAATCTGTATGCCAAGAACTATTGCAAAATGTTAGAAATTAGTCTGTTGATTGAAAGGCTTGCATTATGTTGTTTTCAAATGATTCATTATCAAAGGGCAAGGCCTACCCAACGTGTGCATTGATAGACATTCATTAGCTAACAATTTCAAGTTAACAGATATATTACTTGTTTTATTTCACTGTGTAATCAGAAGCGCAATCAGAGAGACTTTACCTGGAAAGTGGGTTTTTTCCACTCACTGTGTATTCATTGTTAGTATGAACAGCAGCTGCTCTTTTAGAGCAGAGTGTAATGCTTTTGGCAAAAATAGGTGAAGAGTGGTTGGCTAATCCCTAAACATTTGGAGGGTAAATTGTTTATTCCTTTCCCCTAGGTAGTTTAGAGATTAGACCCGCGCCACAAATGGGTCTGGGCTGCTTTTCGAGTGGGGTTAAATGAATACCTGGAGTGAGAAGAAAAGAACAAACAATGTGTTAACACACAATGATTTATGCAGAAACACCTTCTTTTTACGTTAAATATCTCAGGGTAGAGAATGGGGCTAAGCACATGAAGAAACAAACATTGCTGGCCTCTGGAAACAAGAGTTCCTTACAGGATAATTCACAATACCTATTTCTGGTCATTTCTCCATGAAAAACACAACTTCTTCTTCAGCAGTTACTTTCCAAATTTACTGCAAAGGTTCCCAGAGTCCCAGTTCAAGTTGGCCTTAGCCTTCCTCCCTTTGCAAGAACCTGGTGTTCCCTTTCAGGCACACCCTTATTGATATGACAGACCTTCCCTTTCCCAGTGCTAGAACTGATTCTCCCTCTTCCTGGAAGCCTAGACAGAACTCTAAGATGGCACTGGGAATGAATGGTGTTAGTTTCTGAGGCCATATTTTGAAAAAGTCTCTTCAAAGGAAGCTTCTCTTGAGGCAGCCCTTTGCATTGCCATTTGTTCCTGTTCCCCCCCATGACTTATCATGGCTAAGTGGTCACTGTTGACAACTCTTCAACCTTCCTGCTCCTAGAGGCAGTTCTGTTGTCCTCCAAGATGCCACTTGAGGGCACCTATTCTGGAATGTGTTTTACAGGCTCAGGAACAAGGCTACGGGGTAAGCTCATTCTAAACCAATTACTTTTCCACTACACACATTACAAATGTTCTTTACTTATTATATTTTTAATAATAAGTGGGAAAGAACTTTGACTAATTTTTCTAGCCTTTCTGCAAGTTAAGACCAGTTATGAAATTCGTTTTTTTCACAATCATGCCTGTTCACACTCCTCTAATTTTGACTAATTCTATTGCTCTATTACTTACCGGTAATCTTAATTACTCCAGGTCCCGTTGTCCTCGTCCCATTCATTTACAAAGTGGAGATAATAATCTCCCGACAGAAAAAAAGACCAGAGGAATCCAGGAATCCTAACACCGCCCCTCCCACTCGGAGTACATTATCAGCACTTACCCAGCATTCTGCCTGTACAACCAAGCCCCCACAGGAAGGCCGTCTGGCCGTCCGGGAGGGAGGGCGGGGCGTATGAATGGGACGAGGACAACGGGACCCGGAGTAATGAAGATTACCGGTAAGTAATAGAGCATTACCCCCAGGTCCCTTATGTCCTCGTCCCATTCATTTACAAAGTGGAGAATACCAAAGCAGAAAACCCGGCCTTCCAAACCTTCAAGCACACCCAGGAAACCACACCAAAGGCAGCAACCCAAGGTGTTGTATTCCGTTTTAGGAGTCCGTATATAGGCTTTCCTGAATCATGTCCTTATATAGGCACAATTTGCCTTGCCCTTATATAGGCATAGAATCCCTGTCCTTATTTAGGCATTAACCGTGCACTCCAAATACAGGCATGGTCACCGACATCCGTCCACCCTAACGTCACAACGAGTTCTTAGAAACCAGACCCTTAAGCTTCGGGAGTTCCCCTAGCACAGGACTATTGATTTCTCCAAGAACTCATCTATTATGTATGAACCGTTATACCTTAAGGGTTCATTCCTGACGTCTTCCTCTGTCCGACTTCACGTCAATGCTAACATTCCAAGACACCTACCAGGTATAAATATACCTTCCCTTGCCCAAGCAAGTTAGAGGAGACCTCGACTTCAGAGGAGCCCGTATCCCGGCCTGACGCACTGAGAAGACGCTGTCATTCCTGCACGCAGACGAATCCAGCTTCCAGTGTTCTGACTCCCTTCGCGGGGTGTTAGAGTTCCAGATCCGGCAGGAGATTCCCACCTCTCTCATTCTCAAGGTATGGAGCTGACTAGATCCTAGAGGGACTCTTGGCATACTAGACTTGGCATACTAGACTTGGCATACTAGATTTAACATACTCTTAGTCTACCATACTAGAGAATACTCCACCTACTTCTACCTTTTCCCTACACCTAGACTAGGTTAGGTACACTGGGGTAGAACTAGCATAGAGACGCATCGTATGAGTACTTGCATTCTTAGCTCATGTTATTTATGTACGTGAATATATGCTAAAAGATAATGCTAGCGCAGTATTATTTATTTCTACTGCTTACGCTGTACATTATTTATCTTGCATACTGTCTTGTGATCATAACAGCACATAGCTCTTACACGAGAAACAAGACTGTTCAATAAAACCCTTTTTATTGAAACGCCCGTCTTTCCTTTCTGTGTAACTCTGTAGAAACTAAGCATGCACGATTGACTGAGTGAAACTGTTATCTATTGTTTCCACGATTCTGAGACGTGTTCCGATTCTAAAGGGAAACAAAAGTTGTCATGTTTTTCGGTTGCCAGAAACTACTCCCTTCTTGTTCTCAAGGAGTTTCTAGTGGCCTCTGAGCTAGCTGGCACAAGTAATTAAGTTTAATATACTCGATAGGGACATACCGACCTTAGTCCTATGTCAAGCCTATAGGTTATATTATTCCAATGCGCAGAGCCTATTAGGGAAATAGGAACTACACTACAAAGGGAAGCAAAAGGGAGAACTGCAGGAAACAGCAGACAGAGCACCCAGACAGGAAAGCACCCCACCAAAGCAGGGCCGCACCCACCAAAACAAACGAGAGACGACCAAGCCGAAGAAGAGGACAACCCACTTAGGGCCGCGAGCACACACCAGGAGCCCCTCCCCCGAGCGAACAAGGAAGGGGGAGAACACGCCAAACAAAAAACCAACAGAGGCCATCTACAACAAAAGGACAGCGAGGAGGTCACATAAAGAAGAAGAAGACCCCCAGCGGCCCAACCGGCCAGCAAGCCAGAACAGGCCAGCAGGGACACAGCAAAGGGAAACCCCAACCCGCCAAACGGAGGAGAGCACACCAAAAAGGCGACCAGGCCAAAAAGGAAGCCGAAAAGGAGGCACCCCAAAGAGACCCCAAAGGCAAAGCCCCAGAAGGGAAACAGGCGCCAAAGCAACCAACCCTCCAGACCGCAGTGGACCAGAGAAGACGAAGCCCCAACAGGACACGTCCAAGGGAGCCCACCGGTCAAAAGGCCGACAAGCCCAGCACCACCAGGGAGGCCCACAGGAACCGGCAGCAGCACAGACACAGAGCGAGCCCCAACAAGAACAGAAGGGAGGCCGTGACAGACAAACGAACACCCAAGCGGCACCAAAAAGATGACGGGAAGAAAGGAAGGCCCCACAGTGCCGGACGCAACCAGGCACAAAGGGTGAAAAGGGCCAACCAGAGGACAAACTTCAACAGCAACGGACTGCCACACTGGCAAAAGAAGAAAAGGAAAGAGGCCAGGGCCAGCCAACAGGGCGCAGGCACAAACCCAAAGGACCACCCAAGGGCAGGACCACCCAGACCAAACCAGGAAGGAGGGAAGCACCAGCCAGGCATCAGCCCCCCCTAACCAGAACGACCCGGCCCCCAGAGAGCCCAGAGGACAAAGCCCCCGAAAACCCCACAGTGGAGGACCATGCCCCAGGAAAGAACTGCCAGCACCAACCACCACAGCCGCCATACGACAACCACCAAGCAACCATCCTGGGAGGCGGAGACACAGCGAGAGCCCAGGAACAGGTTATACTATTCCAATGCGCAGAGCCTATTAGGGAAATAGGAACTACACTACATGGCGCCCAACGTTTGGTAAGGCAGTAATTTAACGCTAGATACTGAGTAACTCATTCGTGCTTTTCTCAGAGACTCCTACTCACATACTCCATAAGACGTCTGGAGTGGGTAGGGTTAAATATCCGCCATAACTAAATAGGGGAGCACCCTATATTTTAGTTGTTTGGTTTGTTCAACGTTGAAGGATACAGTGTTCCAAAATATTGTGCACCTTATCTTTTTGTTTCCTTGAAACTTGTTCTACATTTTTCAAAAAACAAAATGCCTGACTCCGACAACGATGAAGTTGCGGGTCACCCAGCATTAACAGCTTATAACATCACAGGTTTAGAAGGAATCGAGGAGGGTGTTATAGACATCAATCCAAACTTAAGAAGAGCCATCACTCTAAAACTTATAAAACACGGCCTACCACCAAGAGGCGGTAGAGCAGTTTTCGTGATAGAGGCACACGAATCCTTTCAGACAGAGGTATTCTATTCATAGGTAATATTTCCTGAATCAAATTCAGTAACAAGACTGATTTACTTCTACAAAGAAGATGAACCACCAGAGGAACATATTCCTTTCGAGGATATTGAAATTCCACTAACATACCAGGAGCATCAGCTCTGGTTTAAAGGCGCCCTAAACCATCACAAAAACATTACCAGGCTCGGTCCACTAGGTAGACCAGGAGCAACATGGCCGATTCTAGCTGGCTACACTCCTCATCCTGACATCGAAATAATGTCAGACGAGGAACTACTTACTCAACTTACAGAGTTGATAAAAATTTACAGACAATTAGTCCAATATGTCATGCGGACTTTCACAGTCCAACCACCATTAACAATTCCAAATCAAACTCCTCAACAGGGGAATACACTAAAAATTACACCACAGACTTTATACGCAGTCATGGGAAAAATGCCCACAAAACGTGAGCAAATTCCATTCTGGATAGCTCAAAAAATTACTCAAATTGAAGCAGTATTTCCTAATACTAGCCCTTATGAGAAACACAGAATACTAACAATCTGTTTACCAATGGGGATCACACCACAACTGGAAGACTGCACCACTTGGGGCTCAGTCTTTGCTGCCATCTATACTAAAACACATGGTATTCCGTCAATTGCAGTAATACCTGATGTCCTGAAACAAATTCAAAACGAATACGGGGCAGAGCCTACACTAAATTTAGGTATGAAATTATTGAAAAATTTCGACCAGGTCTCAACAATAATATTATCTAATATTAAAGGGAGGCAGCAGCAGTGGCGATCCGCCAACGATTAAGGAATTCGATGTTACAGAACATCAAACAGAACTACCCAGAATAATAGAACAATCTTATGCAGAATTAGGCAGAGATAGTTTGGGTGGAAGACCAGTGAAACCAAAACTATCTGAAAGTCCTGAGAAGGACTCTATTAAACAAACTCCTACATCTTCTAAAAAGAAGTGGGAAACTAATAAACATAATTCAAACGAGAAACGTTCTCAATCCCGAGGTAGGACTCCTCAAAAGGAGCCCTCTGAAAGGAGGTATAACCTCAGGAATAGGGATAATTTAAGAAAGCCTGACAGGTATCAAGATACTGATACACGTTCCTCTCGAACCTTTCAGATCTCGTCACAGACATCGGAAAGAAGAGGACGGTCAGAACATAGAGAAGAACGCGTGAAATCGAAAGACGACAAACACGCTCCGAAAAAGTAAATCTAAACCTCAATTCTCAAAGAAGAAGGTAGCAGGTCTGAAGGTCAGACATGCCGAGGATACTGCGAACACAACTCAAGAATGGAGAATGGGCTCAGACAATGCTGGACAGTGCAGCAGAAGTCACAATAGCTCGCCAGAACCTGAAGGAACTTCTGGAGATAGTGGACTTGAATGAGTACATTACAGGTGAGACTGTAGACACCAGGGTTAGTACTCCACAAACGTTATATGAAATAACACTCCGGATGGAGGGAGACATACCTAGACAGGTGAAAGCACTCTTTTGGGAAAAACTTTCAAGGGGTTAAACTTATGACATACTTCTAGCAGAAAAAGACTGGCCACCATAATTTGTCAGGGAGTGCCCACATGGCGAAGACATCATTATGCCTGCCTTCTCCAACCATATTCCAATTCATCTAAAATATACTTATGCCAGGAAATGGGTGGTTGCCCAGGCCCCAGCATTATACAAAAATCATGTAGGATGGGATGAGGACTCACCTCACCATAAAATACATCTAAAAAATGAACCTACTGCACAGAGGCAGTATCCAATAAAGCAAGAATCTAAAAAACAGGTCAGGGAGATCTTAGATCAACTTGAATACCAAGGGGTGATTGAAACATGCACCTCTTCAATGAACAATCCTTTGTTTCCTGTCTCCAAACCAGACAATACATATCGTCTAGTTTTGGATTACAGACACTTAAACACTTGTTCTAAAACTTTTGCGGTGCAAAATGCACACAGTACAGCATTAATGAATAACATTGTGCGTAAAAAATATAAAACCACATTGGATATCTCAAATGGTTTCTTTTGTCAAAACATAGCACCTGGAAGCAGGTACTTAACAGTTTTCTCAATAATGGGGACCCAGCGTCAATTTTGTCGACTCCCACAAGGGTTCAAGAACAGCCCGGGGTTATTCTCAGCGAGAGTAACGGAATTACTACAAATTTATGACAATGAGGCATTGTCATATGTCGATGACATCTATCTGACAGACGATGACCTGGACAAACACTTGAACAGGGTGAGCACCATTATATTGGGCTTCGCCTCTGAGGGCTACAAATTCAACTTCAAAAAGTCCAGAATTGCCCATCTCAATGTCCTCTTTTTAGGATATGAGCTTTCAAGTGAAGGCAAGAGCTTGGCAGCCAACTTTTTAGAAAGGTGTGCGCTGCTCCAACCTCCTAAAACGCTGAAAAATTTACAATCCATCCTGGGTTTCCTAAATTTTGGAAGAACTTACATTCTAAATTACGCAGAAATGGTTAAACCTCTCTACGCATTAATCAAACCTGATTTTTCAATCAAAAATTGGACACAGGAACACACAGAAATCTTGCGTTCACTCCAAGTTAACATGTTAGCAACAAATCACTTACAAACACGCGTAAGTCAACGCAACTTAGTGATCCGAATAATTTCGGGTCAATACGGATTCACCTACTTAACATTTAATGAGGGTGAAAAAGTACCAATTGCATACAAATCACATTTGTATACACAAGCAGAAATGCGCTTCACTTCAACAGAAAAAATTCTGACAGCAGTTCAAACCGCTGTAGCAAAAGAAAGAGCTCTAGCCCAAGTGAAACGCATTATTGTCGTAACCCCTGTACTGGCTTTAGAGGCGGTCACAAAAGCGAGCATTCCAAATGCTAAAGCATTACATCCTAGATGGATACAATGGGTTAATTCTCTTGCTGCAACAGATGTTGAATATGTTTTTGATCCTGATTTAAAAACACAAGCGTTCCTGCAATATGAACATGAATGTCCTCTGCCCACTGAGATTCTGCCTCTCGATCAGTACGAATTCATAATTTACACTGATGGATCCGCACAACCCGCAACAGGGAGTAAGCAAGCTTACAGTGCAGCGTGTGCAATCGTTAAAGGTCGCATGCGCGATGGCAACTTCAGACCTATGGTCACAAAAACCCAATCTCTAGGAGATTGTACGGCTCAGCGAGCTGAACTACAAGATTCAAAATGGCACTTGAAAGTACAGATCGAGAATTCCCCACACTAATAGTGTGCGATTCTTTCTACTGTGTTCAGTCGTATAATGAATATATACAAACTTGGCTTGAAAACGGGTTCAAAGATGCAAAAGGTGGCAATAAAGCATAAAACGCTTTGGGAACAAGTAGTTCAGTTAAAAAGCGAACTACCAAAGGCTCACGTGATCCATACACTGAGTCATCAACGTGATGGTGTTCACGTTGCAGGGAATTCATTGGCTGACGAAGCCGCAAAGGGGGCTGTTCAGACGGCTTCCGTAGCTGCGATCACTCGTTCAAAAACGAGAATAGACAGTGAGATAATGTTGGCTGTCAATGCTACGAGCAAAGGCAGTGGTGCAGCGTTACCAAAAAAGTTTCCACTCAAGTACTCTTATGTAATTGATGCGAACAACGTTCCTTTTGCTCGAATCCCTGGAGTGGGGGATAGGGTAATTCCAAACAAGGAATGTAAATTAGGACTAATCCTAGCAGCACACGAAGGGATAGCCTCTGCCCATGCAGGCATTTCTGCAACAGTATCTTTACTGAAACAAGGATATTGGTGGCCTGGCATTAGGAAACAGACCAAGAACTATGTTCTGGAATGTGACATATGCCAACAGATGAAAGTCTCCACAGTGAAACGTCCTGCGCAGACACCCCAGTTAATTTCAGACAAACCATTAGCTTGTGTTTACCTGGACCACTGCGGTCCCTTGCAAAGGGACGGTAACTATAAATATATCATGGTCGCAGTGGATTCATGCTCTAGGTTCCTATGGATATGGCCTCAGCGCTCGGCTGACGCTCGAACTGTTATAAAAGATTTGCGAGTCTTTATCGGCACATAGGCAATAGGCACGCTACATTCTGACCAGGGCCCTGCATTTAGCTCTCGGGCTTACAAAGAAGCCATGGCCAGTCTGGGCGTTGCATTGCGGTACTCCTCTCCATTTCATCCTGAGGGAAATTCTGTTGTGGAAAGGAAAAACCGGGACATAAAGCAGTCTATAACAGCTGGGGTATTAGGTTCGGGTGATGGGTGGGTCAAACATCTTTATGGGGTCCAACGCTCATTAAACAATTTGCCAAGAAGTTCTCTAGGGGGTCACTCCATATGAGGTCCTATTTGGGACAAGAATGTGGGTGCCAGATCTGGAATGCAGTGGCACAGTGGTGGAAAATAAACCCTTTGATATCAAAGATCGTTTTCCTGTTTTACAGGATCTAAATGAATTAAGATCGAAACAAAGCAACGTGTTCCTGCAGCCAACCACCACTGGGGAAAAACCGGCGGTCCCAGCAAGGCCTGTCTGGATTCCAAAAGTTGGGGATCTAGTCAGAGAGAAAATTGCGGACAAGAAGGAATTTGGACCTTCTTACAGACAACCAGTACCTGTCCTAGCCGTACACGGAACAAGAACAGTACTTCTGCCGCCCCTTGCTGGAAGAAAGAAGAAAAGATTTGTGTCCATCGACCTCATCAAACCACAGTATGTGGCCAATACTAAATAGTAGGCCTCGTGGACTCCGACCTAGTAGCAGACACACTCCTCTCGCTACTATCCAAGAGGTTCAGACTGAAAGACTGATAACCATCGAGAATTCAGCAGTAACAGATGAAGGACTGAGCAACAATGCAATGGAACTCATCCCTCTTGAAACACAAGTAACAGTTCGTCCAAATACACCTGTCTACACCAATGTAACAAGTGATCAACTGGTTCCAGCGATTTCTACAAATCCTGATGCAATTCCAACAATTGACAGAACTGCTTCTGGCTATTTCATTAACTTTGATACGTTTTTTGAGGATCTGAGTGAGCCCGAGACGTCGCCAGCATCAAAAACATTTAAACAGCAAATACAAGACTTTTTACATTTTTTTAAAAAGACTTATCTGGTTTCACCATGGATTGAACTTTGGGTTATTTCTGGAATATTTTTCTTCCTGCTTTGGCTAGCTTTGGTTATGACTATGAACATGCTTATAAATGGCAGATATATCCATGTGAACACTGAAAGAAAAGAAGTGAACTTACTTTTGAAACCTCACAAATCATCCCATCGTGAAACAAGAGACTTGTCTGCAGTGAACATCACAGCCGTTCCTATACAGGATGGTATAGTGTGGGACAAAACAGATTTCGATATTTTTGGCCCGACGGAACATTTGAACATTCCACATTTATTTAAGATTTCACTAAGTGATTTTGTTTCATCCAGTACCTACTCTGATGATTGGGACTTTGAAACTGTGAATAACATAATGTTTGATCTAGAAAAATCTGCTGCATTTTCTAATAATGAATATTTAGAGGGTTCATCAGACTATGAACAGTTGTATTGCTATAACCACTATGGTCATCATTTTTTTGTATACATCTGCAACACCTAGAAATGTGTTTATGTTTAACCAATGGGAGCATTGTCCTACACCACCAAAAGGTAGTTCAAAAACATTTGCTAAAAGTTTCCATATTTTTCAGGATACAATACATCTTCAGTTCAATAAGTTTTTATTGATTGTTCAAATATACATTGACAAAAGCAAAAATATAAAAGGACATAAATATAGTGCACAAAAATAAGATAAATACAAAGCAAAGGATAATAATGTACAATAAAGATACTTTAAGATACAATACATCTGATCCAGAAACATTTTACTATAAAAATGTAAACAAAACAGGACTGAAAATTAAGTTAACTAATACAAAACAGATTTACTCTGCAGCATGTATTGCCCAACTGTCTAGACAGGGTTTCGACTTATGGAAAGACACAATAGACACAAAATCTGTCTGGGGTACTAAAGATTGGCAAGTGCAGGGGATAGAAGCTTTATTTAGAGCCTGTATCGTCCCTCAACAAATAATGTTTTTGAATGACACGGTCCAACAAACGTCTTGCCTTGGGTTAGCCAAGATCAAAGACATGAAAACACCTTCTGTACCAACACCTGCAAGTGATAACAATACACAGGCAGTGGTTACAGTTGACACCATACTACAACTCAACAGAACAAATCCTGATTGGAGAAAATGGTTGATCTGGCCCACAGACACAAACAACTGTCAAGAGAGATTCCTGAATAAAACACAGGGGTTTACTATTCACAGGCCAGACCCACAATACGTCCAAAGACAGCATCCGGGGGTAGTAACAACATACAGTGTAGGAAAATTATGCCTCGATTGGCTGCAAAAATCTACACTTAAGGATGTGAAACAACACTTATCTTTACTTAAAGAAGACGCAGACCTTAGGGAATTCTTGCTTGGACCAAGAAAACCGCGTCAAAAACGTTTCATATATGCCGGCATTTATGCTGCTTATAATGAAGCATGGAAGGTGTCACAGATGGAGGCCGAAGAACGAATACGTGAACTTGATCGTATTAATTTAGAGAGAACTCTCTCTGTGGTCGACAATGGGTTAACAACGTTGTCCTCCAGAATTTATTCATTGGACAGTATTGTATCCTCTGCTATCGACATACTGGAACAAGATTTAGCCATGTTACAACAAGGCCAGTCTCAGTTACGTTCTATTATGTTATTAAGCTGGACGCTGCAATCTTTGCGTGCGGGCTATGTGCCTTGGCGTTTTATCAACACGACGGCTCTGTTTGCAGAATACAATCTAACTGATAAACAGATCAAACTGGCACAAAGGGGAGCAAAGTATACAGTACTGAGCATTGAAAAACTTGAAAAATTACCATTCACAGTGGCAGAAAAACCAGCTACAGAATTGCTTATTCATGGCAAAATTAGTCTACCTGTGACTACTTTCCAGTTTCAGTATTGCCTTAAACAGATGCAAGCAGGCAAATATGAAAGGTTGGGTAAAGAATACATTAAGACATCCTGGAATTTACCTTACACCTATAGATGTTGGAGTGGGGATCGTGAAGTGTTTCTAAGCGGTACACACTGTGAAAGTGCACTAAGCGGTTCACTGATTTGTCAGGACATATCTTTACACGGGGCTTGTAATGGTGCTGTGGCAAACTTGTCCTGCCACCAGCAGGGTACACCAGCTGCTGTGATTAATCCAACGTTTGGACAACTTTCTAATGGGAGTTACCTCATGTTGAATGATCAGAGTTGCTGTGGCATGTTGCCAGGCATCCCATATCTAGTAACGGTCAACTCCAGGGTCACTTGCTGTATGCAAGTATTGTTTGCCCCAATAGACACAGTCAGGGAGTCGCCTCTATGGCCTTCGTTGAATGTCTCTTTTATACGATTTGATACTTTAAGCAGAATGAAAGCCATGCTTATACAACAATCAGTGCCTTTGACCTCGGCCAAAGAAACCTATGATCTACAAGTTGCAAGGACTTCGGCTGAGATACAAGCTTTAATTCGTACAAACTGCCCTATACATTTCGTAGAAATGATAGGACGTATCTTTAACATGTCTGATACAAGCGGAATTGTACAAGTATTTAAGACCATCTGTTCCGGACTATTAGCACCTTTTCAGGCTGTCCTTGGAATCATCCCAAACTTCGCACATTCGGTGTTTGGTGGTGTGCCATTAATTCTAGCACTTGTTGCAGGAATTCTGTTTCTGTTCCTCCTACTACGCTATGGCAAGCCTCTTCGCCAACATCACTCCGAGCGATGTGGAGAGAGCCCTCCTTGAACGGAAATGCCGTGAGCGAATAGTACAGCTTTTGGGCATATGTCGTCTACGGGAACTTAATACAATGTGGTTCCTGTCATTCAGACCAATCTGGCAAGATTGCATCTTACCTGTTCTACGCTGCCTGTTTTGCAGTGAAGAATGCATGCTAGACACCTGTCTAACACTCCCATCAGTCATGCCAACGGATATCGATACTCTGCTGGACCCGATAACGGCCCATGCTGTGTGTTGTCCCCAGAGGCTTCCAATCCTGATGACGGCATTCATTGAGATCTCACAGACGCTTCCGGCTGCTGCTGAGGTACGAGATGGATCAACGGGCACACAGGTAACAACGGACGCGAACATTGCTTCTTCTGCTGAAGGCGATGTTTCTCATCTCTGTGCAATTAACCTTCTGAACGAGGTGTTCCAAATGTCACCAACTTCGGTGGACAATATTTTGGCTACGGAAATAGATGATCTAATGTTTACGCCAGACCCATACACTGACTTTGATTCGGCTCACAGTGTACCAGGGCAACAATGAAATTTGGCCTTCATATTTTTCAAACTTAGAACTTTTCCCAGAATTGAACTTTTTTCTTTTTAAATTTTTGAAATGACATGGCAAATGAACAATCTGCTTACAGTAGAACTAGTCTTATAAAACGGACTTCTTTGAATACTTCCAGGGACACATTGTCACCTTACTTGTCTAACATTTCATTTAATTCTATGATATGCAATGGTTTTGATTTTGAGGACTTATCGACCATTTCGTCATATGTATATATTTCTGTTTCATTCAAGTTGCATTTTTACTTCCGTTATACGCTTAGAATGAAAACAATGCTTTATATGTACAGTACTTATTGCATTTCAACAGTTTTGAGCTTCTTTTAAAATGCTTTTAGAAATGTTTTTAGCAATATGTGGTACTCAATTTTATGTTTAGCATTTAAAATGTTTAGCATTTAGTATTATCGTTCAATCGAAGATGGAGTGGGTGTTGTATTCCGCTTTAGGGGTCCGTATATAGGCTTTCCTGAATCATGTCCTTATATAGGCACAATTCGCCTTGCCTTTATATAGGCATAGAATCCCTGTCCTTATTTAGGCATTAACCGTGCACTCCAAATACAGGCATGGTCACCGACATCCGTCCACCCTAACGTCACAACGAGTTCTTAGAAACCAGACCCTTAAGCTTCGGGAGTTCCCTAGCACAGGACTATTGATTTCTCCAAGAACTCATCTATTATGTATGAACCGTTATACCTTAAGGGTTCATTCCTGACGTCTTCCTCTGTCCGACTTCACGTCAATGCTAACATTCCAAGACACCTACCAGGTATAAATATACCTTCCCTTGCCCAAGCAAGTTAGAGGAGACCTCGACTTCAGAGGAGCCCGTATCCCGGCCTGACGCACTGAGAAGACGCTGTCATTCCTGCACGCAGACGAATCCAGCTTCCAGAGTTCTGACTCCCTTCGTGGGGTGTTAGAGTTCCAGATCCGGCAGGAGATTCCCACCTCTCTCATTCTCAAGGTATGGAGCTGACTAGATCCTAGAGGGACTCTTGGCATACTAGACTTGGCATACTAGACTTGGCATACTAGATTTAACATACTCTTAGTCTACCATACTAGAGAATACTCCACCTACTTCTACCTTTTCCCTACACCTAGACTAGGTTAGGTACACTGGGGTAGAACTAGCATAGAGACGCATCGTATGAGTACTCGCATTCTTAGCTCATGTTATTTATGTACGTGAATATATGCTAAAAGATAATGCTAGCGCAGTATTATTTATTTCTACTGCTTACGCTGTACATTATTTATCTTGCATACTGTCTTGTGATCATAACAGCACATAGCTCTTACACGAGAAACAAGACTGTTCAATAAAACCCTTTTATTGAAACGCCCGTCTTTCCTTTCTGTGTAACTCTGTAGAAACTAAGCATGCACGATTGACTGAGTGAAACTGTTATCTATTGTTTCCACGATTCTGAGACGTGTTCCGATTCTAAAGGGAAACAAAAGTTGTCATGTTTTTCGGTTGCCAGAAACTACTCCTTCTTGTTCTCAAGGAGTTTCTAGTGGCCTCTGAGCTAGCTGGCACAAGTAATTAAGTTTAATATACTCGATAGGGACATACCGACCTTAGTCCTATGTCAAGCCTATAGGTTATATTATTCCAATGCGCAGAGCCTATTAGGGAAATAGGAACTACACTACAAAGGGAAGCAAAAGGGAGAACTGCAGGAAACAACAGACAGAGCACCCAGACAGGAAAGCACCCCACCAAAGCAGGGCCGCACCCACCAAAACAAACGAGAGACGACTAAGCCGAAGAAGAGGACAACCCACTTAGGGCCGCCAGCACACACCAGGAGCCCCTCCCCCGAGCGAACAAGGAAGGGGGAGAACACGCCAAACAAAAAACCAACAGAGGCCATCTACAACAAAAGGACAGCGAGGAGGTCACATAAAGAAGAAGAAGACCCACAGCGGCCCAACCGGCCAGCAAGCTAGAACAGGCCAGCAGGGACACAGCAAAGGGAAACCCCAACCCGCCAAACGGAGGAGAGCACACCAAAAAGGCGACCAGGCCAGAAAGGAAGCCGAAAAGGAGGCACCCCAAAGAGACCCCAAAGGCAAAGCCCCAGAAGGGAAACAGGCGCCAAAGCAACCAACCCCCCGGACCGCAGTGGACCAGAGAAGACGAAGCCCCAACAGGACACGTCCAAGGGAGCCCACCGGTCAAAAGGCCGACAAGCCCAGCACCACCAGGGAGGCCCACAGGAACCGGCAGCAGCACAGACACAGAGCGAGCCCCAACAAGAACAGAAGGGAGGCCGTGACAGACAAACGGACACCCAAGCGGCACCAAAAAGATGACGGGAAGAAAGGAAGGCCCCACAGTGCCGGACGCAACCAGGCACAAAGGGTGAAAAGGGCCAACCAGAGGACAAACTTCAACAGCACCGGACTGCCACACTGGCAAAAGAAGAAAAGGAAAGAGGTCAGGGCCAGCCAACAGGGCGCAGGCACAAACCCAAAGGACCACCCAAGGGCAGGACCACCCAGACCAAACCAGGAAGGAGGGAAGCACCAGCCAGGCATCAGCCCCCCCTAACCAGAACGGCCCGGCCCCCAGAGAGCCTAGAGGACAAAGCCCCCGAAAACCCCACAGTGGAGGACCATGCCCCAGGAAAGAACTGCCAGCACCAACCACCACAGCCGCCATACGACAACCACCAAGCACCCATCCTGGGAGGCGGAGACACAGCGAGAGCCCAGGAACAGGCCAAGAGCCAGCAAAGGCCATGGCACACACAGGAAAGCCGGGAAAACAAGAACACAACCCCAGGAACGCCGGCCCACAAGGCCCACAAAGCCGGAAGGAAGCAGGCACGAGAACCCAACAGAAACCAGCCCCCGAAAGAACGAAAGACCAACCAGGGGGACCAGACAGACAACATCTCTCCCCATCTTCACAAGAAACCTCAAAACCTGGCTCTTCGACAGACCCCCTCCTTGATGGACTGGAACCTGCGAAACCCCCCTCCCCCAGCGCCTTGAGACCCTTACGGGTGAGTAGTAGCGCTTAACAAACGCGTGATTGATTGATTGAACCGAAAAGGACAGGGGAAGAGCCAGAGACCAGAACCCCAGGAGGCCAAACACCCCACAAGGAACAAGGCCGCAAACCGAACCAGGGCCCGACACAAAACCCCACAGCAGCAGGGGCAGGCAACGCCAACCCCCAAGGCCACAAAGACAAGGGCAAACAGAAAGGCAGAAGAACAACACAACCAGAGACGCCCCCAAAGAGACCAGTCAGACAGCCGACCAAACAACAGACAGTCCAGCAAAGACCGGGGACCAACATCCCGGAACCCGCACAGGCTCGGAAGGGGCAGGATAGGGCCAACGGCCACAACCCCGAAACCCCCAACCCCAAGGGGAGGGAAAACAAACCCCCAAATCCAGCCAAGCCAGAGAGGCAACAGAAGCCAGGGCGGAAGCCAAACAGACCGCACAGGCACACAAACTCCACAGCCCAGAATGCACCTAGGGCGGGCAGGAGCAGGGGAAAAAACCCCAGGGCAGAAGACAATAAACCAGCCACAACCAGCGCAACAGAGCGCAAAAAGGAAACAGGAAGCCAGGGCCGAAGCCAACCAACCCGCCCAGGCAGCAGGGCCCGGCGGCCCAACCCGCACCCAGGAGAAGCCCCCGCCATGCACAGGCCGAAGCAAAGGGCAGGGAGGCCGACAGAGACCCCCAGCACAGAACCGCCGGACCACGCAACAGGCCGGACGAAACAAAACAGAGGCAACAGCTAAAAGAAAACAGAGCTGCCGGCAGGGAGACAACAGACCGGGAACCGGAGGGAGCAGAGAAGCCAGAGGCACAAGACCTCGCCTGAACCTCAGCACCAGGCCCTGGACAACCAGCAGCAAGGTGGGCAGACCCCCAAAGCGATAAGACAAACACCACGGGACCACACCCCGACAGGGGAGGAGAGGGGGGCCCGCCGACCGACAGACACACACCGCGAGAGCCGGACCCCGGGGGGCCCGCAGGGAAGACAGGAAGGGGCAAAGAGAGGCCCAGACTGGACCACGAGGCCACAACGGCAGGAAAACCCCAAACCTCGGGATCCGACAGCAGAGGGACCAGCCAGCCAACAGGCGGGGAGCACACAAGTCAGGACACCGACACCAGGAAAAGGGACCGGGGGACGCCAGGCAAAACACACCCCAGAGCCGGCACAAAACCACAGCACAGTCAGTGAAACCAAGGAGGCACAGCCGGAGGCCAAGCCGAACCAGCCGCAAGCCGACAGACCAGGAGTGACCGGAGACAACCCCATGGACCGCCAACACACAATGGGAAAAGAAAGAAAAACACCCACAGCGGCCCAACGCAGGGGGAACCAAAACCAGGCAACGGAGGGGCCAGGGACCCCAGCGGCCGCAGGACCGTGCCACCAAGTAACAGACCCAGGCAGACAAAGCACAAAAAGGGAAAAGGTTGAAGCCTACAGCACCTGGTATGCCAAGGCGGATTCCTAACCAGGTACAAACCAGGCCCGGCCCTGCTTAACTTCTGACATCAGACAAGAGGAGGTGCTTTCAGGGTGGTATGGCCACAGGCACAAGAAGCACACAACACCAGGGTCCCCACACAGGCATGAACAAGGCCAGACGCAGCCCAGCACCCAGGGGCAAACAGGGCGGAAAGGCCACTGGCCACAAGAAGGGCCAATGAAGGAGGAGCGCAGGGGCAATGGGGGAAGACAACAAAAACCCGGAGCCCAACACCTGCAAAAGAAAACCCAGCAGAACCAGGCAGAAAAACGTGGGCACCCAACCAGGAGCGAACCAAGCCTGCGAAGAGAACTGTGGGCAAGACAGGCCGAGGAGAGCACGCAAGGGAGCATGCGAGGGAGGATGTGACCACCCCAGGAGCGTGAACAGGCAAGCAACGACAAGCGGAGCAGGCCCAGCACAGAAAGGAACCAGCTGCCACCAGACATGGGCAAGCAAAGCAGCAGCGGAGGCCGAAACACTGGCGCGCCATGCCAGGATACCCAGAGAGCACACAGGCAAGGACGTAGGGCCGAGGAAGGCGACCAACAGGTGCCGAAAGCCCACAGGACCAGGAATGCCCAGGCGGCCTCCCACCCAGGCACCAACCAGGCCTGACCCCGCCAAACGCCGGAGACCAGACCAGAAGCCCTCAGGGAGGAAAGGCCGGTGGCGAAAAACAGGCACAAGGCCAAGCAACCGCACCAGGCTCCCAGGCGGACCCCCAACAGGGAGAACTCAGAGAAGAGAGGAGATCAGGCGCCAATGACCAGGACACAGCACCAGCGAAAAGACAGCCAGGCCCATACAGCACGGTTACGAACCCCGGACGCCCAAGAACTACCGGAAAGAGGAAGCAAAACAGGCCAACCGCCACATGGAACTCACCCGGGGAAGACGGGAGACAAGAACAACGCCCCCCCCAGCCCAAGGCGCACCACCAGCCACACGCTAGGGCAGGAGGAGCAACCAGCTGGGCGCCAGGCACACCGGGGGGAGCAAAGACCAACCTACAGCCAACAGTCAGGCCGTGAGGGGGTCCGGGGCACCAAGGCCCCAACGGACAACCAGAGGCAGACCCCCAGCCGCCCCGCACACCAAAGAACAGAGAAGAGCAGGAGCCCACCTACACCAGCCACAAAACATACACATAACTTCCGGCATGTAGCGCAACATGCCACAACTAATATTAGCGACACAGTCCCGTATCTGAACTTCATATAGCGCGAACTGGACCCGAAGGCATCTGAGTGCTGAACACCAGCACCTGCCGCGTTACAGGAGCACATTCACCTGCCAGAGGAACGGGGAGACACAGTGATTTGTATCAAAACGGAAACAAAAGACTGCAGCACACAGCATGGAAGAGCAAGCTGCCGGACACCGCACCAGCTAGCCAGCCCGATATGACGTAGCCCAGAGGCAGAGCACAAGTCGCACATGCAGGAGGCTCAGGGACAAACACCGCCATCCCCAGGCTACCCCACGCCATAGCCAGAAGGCCAGCCAACGCATTGAAGGAAGTGACACTGCAAAATGGAAAACAAAATCATCCTCCCCCTCCGACTCGCGTGCAGTCCACTCCCACTCCCCCGTGCAGATGAGGCGAGATCCCCAGCAAAAGAAGGGGAAAAACAGACACCGCTCCGCGGTACTCACCCGGGGGGGGGCCGGGAGACACGAACAAGGCCCCCCCCAACCAGCCCAAGGTGCATCACCAGGAACCACGCCAGGGCTGGGCGGACATCCAGGGAAGCAACCACGGCGCGTCTTCCACCCGGCCAGGACCCAGGAAGACGCGCCCCTCGACCTGGAAGAGACCTGGAGGCCGGCGCACCAGCCGCAAAGGGCCGGCCGGCACACAAGAAGATCCGAGCCTCCCAGCAAGCCTGGCTGGCAGGCAGGACAGCAGACACCCCGATCGAACAGCCAGGCAGCAAGAACGGGAGTTCCAAGGAAGAAAGCCACTCAAGCCCAGCAGGAGCAGCACCAGCACCTCGTCCAACTTCTATCGACAGACAGAAAAATAGAACAGGCGGAATGCTGGGTAAGTGCTGATTATGTACTCCCAGTGGGAGGGGCGGGGTTAGGGTCCAAGCATTCCTCTGGTCTTTTTTTCTGTCGGGAGATTGTTATCTCCACTTTGTAAATGAATGGGACGAGGACATAAGGGACCTGGGGGTAATACTTATGTACTGAAGTTTTGAGCAATATGATTTTGTATCAAATTTAAACATTTGAAAAGTTGACAAAAATGTATTTCTTAAAATTTTAATATAGCATAAATTGAATAAAATCAATTTGCTCAATGTTTTGCCTCATACATTTTTTAATTCTGTTTAAGTTTTTTTTGTCCTACTATCTATTGTACAAGCAGCACAAAAAAGAGCAAATAGATTTGCACAGCTATTGTTCTCTAATGCAAAGCTTCTATAATACTATCATTTGAGGGTGGGTATTTTACAGACATGCAGAAATCCCTCTTAGCCCAGAAACTGTTTATTTTAAAGGAATGTTGTGTTGCTTTTGACCCCATTTTTTCATGTTGATTTGCAGCTTTTTGCTAATGTTTATACTAAGGCAAACTACAGAAAAAGAATTAAAAACGTAAATTAAAAATGTCTTTAGGTGACTGTTTTTCCAAAGAATTAGTAGAGGCCCGCAATACAATACACACATATCTGGGGGGTATTAATTCCTAATCCATGGAAATAATGATACTGGAGTCTACAATTAATGGGAATGCCAGTATGAACCCTGAATAAGGAATTGTAGGGGGAATCAGAAATGTTTAGTTCAATTCCTCCAGTAAATCTTCATTTTCCGTCACAGTTTCCTCTAGAGATTTCAGCTACTCTCAGCAGACAAAATGTCTTGAGTGAAACATAAGAGATCCAAATGGGGACAGTACCAAAGTTTCCTGTAAGACTCTTAATCCTGATTCAGGAAACATGTGATCAGCACCCTTTAAGAAATGGGTCAGCCATGTTCAGGAAGTCATGCTTCAACAATATGCAATACCAAGATGAAAAGATCTGCCTAAAGGCAGTCATTAGTTATCTGAGCAGGGTGTTTCTGAATAGTCCTAAGTGCAGAGTGTCAAAATATTTTGTAACTTGCATCTGCTGCAATGTAGCTGTTTAATGATGATGTTTTTTTCTGACTTTGGCTTTACTGAATGCATTGTAAAGTTTGTAAACAATAGCGTTCCAGGTGATCTGGATGATAGCTACCTATTTCATGAATGAGTTCAGCTTTGCGTTCCAAAATGTGGGTTCTTGGAAGTCTATCTTAGTCAGGCATTGCTTCTGTGAGTGTATAGTTACAGTCCAGTATTTGGGCACTTCAATTCACGTTTAGAAAGCCTGAACTTGGCAAATGTGTTTTGACACCAAATAGCCAATAATATGTGAGTGGGAACTACTCCGTGCTGCTCTCAGATGTGATTGACAATGCCTCAAGCCAGTGGTTGAAAGTGGCTGATCCAAATAAGCCAATGATTGAAGAGTGCTGACCCAAAGCCTGCTCTGCATGTTGTAACAGGTCTTGGCTATGGCTTTGCTGCCAACCTAGAGCTAAAAATTTAATTAATTGGTGAGGAAGCCAATGAAGTATGAAGGAAGTCATCTTAATCTTGCGTAGAAGGTATTATTCTATACAACTGGCAGCCAGGAATTTTCTTAAATGGTATTACTGATGATTGTACCATGGGCTCGCATTTATATAGATGCACCTTTTGCTCAAGGATAAAAAGACAGTATTTGATTTTGTTACTTTTGAGAAAAAAATCAGTGTTGTTCACTCTGAGTCTTCATATATAGTTCATACTTTATTATTCAGATAATACTGCGACTAACTCAGAATATATAGCAGCATCCTGGCAATGCATTTGTGTGATTGTTGTTTTTCCATTAAATATGACTTCAAGCCATTTTAGCTCAACGTGTTAATTCGGAAATAGCCCTTAAAACGAGTGTAAACAGGGGCAGGATATATACAAACCACAATCATTTTTTTACGTCTTATTATAAGTATTAGCTCCGTTTATTAAATTACCAAACACAATACAGCACCTGAAGATCCACTGCTAAAGATAAACTAATATTCGACTAACAAATGTACATATCGTCTTAATTGATCATATAGCTAAAACCACCCATTTCCCCATACTAACCAAGATAAAGCTGTACACATTAATTCACTATAATGGATTAACAAATTATTTCCTCATTGACATAGTTTCAAACCATCAGGCTGCAAATTTATAGGAAACAACAAAAATGGGGAACTGACACAATGTCACTTAATTTAATATAAAACGATGTCCTGGACTCCAGGCTTGAACACATACCTTGGTTAACCACTCGCACATTAATGTAGCCTGGTGCATTTTTCCATTGAATATGATTGCAGCGAATACACCGCAAACCCAAGAATAATGAGCATTAATAAAGTGATATGGGATATAAAGTCATTGCTTATCTGCAGTCATGCATTGAATTAATTAATGAACTTATTTGATAACACGCACGAACCACCCCCACAGGGGTATCTCGGCGCACGGTCAGTACTGCAAGTTGAAACTGTGTTAAAACAGAGCCGTTTTTAGTGCTTTCCTGAATTATTGTAGTTGGTATGTATGCATGACCTAACAGTATTTATTTTTACGGTTTTATACAGACAAGAACCAATGGGTGACAGAGCACCAAACATAGGTTCAGTTTCTTAAAACAGTGGAAAACACAAACCAGTATATAGTGGCTAAGTACGCTATATTGTATTGTATATATAATATGATCTTTTCAAAATGTATAATAAAACATTAAAAACATCATGAATAGGATATGCAGGGTGAATAGTATACTTTAGGAAACATATTTGCGACTACAACCTCCAGAAAAGATACAAAGGTTACATTACACTGCAACTGAAATAACAGGTTTTTCAGGTGTTCTTTGAATACCTCTTAGTACACCATTGTCCTGATGCTCAATGGGGTGGAATTCCATACCCTAAGTGCAATATGTGAGAAGGATTGTTCACAAGTTTTTACTTTTTAAAAAATCCTGGTATTTCAAGTACTAATCTGTCCCTGGGGCTAAGGAGGCGCTGTTCGCCAGATGTTCCACGGCACTGAGTACGCAAAAGATAATATGTGGTTGTAGTTTCTTTTTCCATGGCCAGCCTCGCAGTTGCATGGAGGGCCACTTTCAGGAGAGATGGAGGAGGCTTGGATATCCCTGTGAGAAGGGAGTTTCCAGAGTCTTATCGCGATAGTATGAAGAAGTGAATTACTCACTAGAAATGAGGATCTGGGATAAACGATTTCATTTCATGGAGCAGTCTGAGTTGAAATTGTGCTCACATGGCCACCGCATTGTTGTGTGATTGAAGAATTATGTTTTTGTCCAAGAGAAATTCAAGAGATTTGGCATACTCTACAAATTAGGGGATATTGTTTAGCTCTGTAATTGAATTCAGCCAACGTTTCTCTCCCGCTGGGAGCACCGCACTACAGCTTCAGGGACTCGTAGTCCCAGCAGTCCCACCAGATGCCACCAGACGCGCTTAAAGGGTGCCAGGAGTCCTCCGGCCATGTAGCTGCCAACGTTTCTCTCCCACTGGGAGCACCGCACTGCAGCTTTGGGGACTCGTAGTCCCAGCAGTCCCTGCGCCACCAGACGCCACCAGACGAGCTTAAAGGGCGCCAAAGTGGGAGGTGGGACTGTAGCCACACTCGACGCATTCTTGTCCAGAGCAGCGAGCGTACTCATGCACGAGATTGAATTAACGGAGATGCCCTTATCGCTGGAACCACTCCCGTTGAGGATTTCCCTAAGGGACTCAAATGATGTTAACACCTCCACTCAGCTCTTGCAATCGCCAGCAGCTGCACGCTTGGTAAATTCCCCTGTTCTACCAGCCCCGCCGACATACCCAACAGGGAGCCTGACCACTGGCCCCTCCCAGAACTCACAAATGTCCCTCGGGCGAAGAGATGTAGAGGCTATGGGGCTGCGAAGCCGAAGCCTACAAGAACTACCTGAGTAACAAAAGTAAAGGGGGCATATAACATGGCTACCACGGTAACTGGCAGAGCGTGCCCCCAACCCTTGACTACTCTGGACGCGCCCTCCTGTTAGAGGGAACGTTGTGGTTGGTCACACTCTTCTGCGTACCTCTCCCCTCTCAGAGTCTCTTTCACACTTTGCTCGGTCACTTGGCAAGAAAGAACCATGTGTTAAAATATCATAGTTTATTAAACAATTCAAAAGCATAAAAGAAAATACTTCAATTTAAGTGTTGCCCATCAACATATGGGTAAGATCAGAAATAACTGCATCAACAATGTTAAAGATCAACTGGTTCAATTCAAACAGAAATGTATATCTATAAATTAATCCATGAGCAGCCACTCAAGGGGCAGCCCTGAATTCAAGAGTGATACAAATGATAGCATTCAGAGGACAAACTTCTTATTGAGATAAAATAACAATATTCAAGACTACACATTTAACCTGAAATAAATGCAATTGCTTGGGTACAGATTTCCTGAAGTAAATAATCTGACAAAGCCAAAAGGCAGAATTATTGAGTCAGATAGTCTGACAAAGTCAATGGGCAGAATTTTGACAAAGGCAATAGGCAAAATTATTAAGTCAGATAGACTGACAAAGTCAATAGGCGAAATCTGACAAAGCCAATAGGCAAAATTATTAAGTCAGATAGACTGACAAAGTCAATAGGCGAAATCTGACAAAGCCAATAGGCAAAATTATTAAGTCAGATAGGCTGACAAAGTCAATAGGCAAAATCATTAAGTAGGAGCATTATCACCTTGGCAATAGGAGCTCTGGGCCCAGTCAGGAGCGATTGATCAGTCGGGAACCCTCACACGGCACCTGGGTGCTGGTTTGAAGAGAATTCGAAGCCACACCCTGGGTGCAGCTGTTTTATATGCTTGAATGCAGAAGTTTTACCCTCTCTGACGTAGGTCCTGACGCAGCCCTTGACCGCCCTCTTGTAACTATGGAAAATTCCACCCATAGGACTGAGAAGTGGTATCATGGTGAAATTAGGGGCTTTTGACAGGTGGTCAGTGCTCCTGACCGCAAAAAGTAAACAAAGGATAATTTTTACCATAAGAAAGCTCAGAGTTAACATTTTAATACATTAATTCTTTGTCACGTAGCCCGTCTTTCACAGGTTCGATTAAGCAAGCGCGGAAAGTTTCTTAACTAAAAAATATTGCACATGTACTTGTGAAACCGCCAGATGTACCAAAAATGTCCTACGTGTGTGGGCTAATCTAATTCTCGTAACTGTGGAAATTTACAAGGGGGAGGGGGAGAGTTTGTCGTGGAGGATGGCGCAAGCCTCTGCTGTCAGGTTAGTGAAGTCTATGAGACCAGTTCTTAAGTTATTGGGCCTATACATATCTCTTACAAAGGTATGGTTGGTCTTGTATGTAGGTCTGTGAGAAGGTGAACTTGGGCCTATGTGTGGATTTGTAAGAAAGTGAAGGACCGTGGACAACTTAAAGACCCTTTATCTAGGCCTCAGTGGTGGGGCTTATCTAGGGATGCCAGGTTTGAAGGGTATTGCAGAATGGGGTGTGGGTGTCTGTTAGATGGTAAAACGGGACCCTCCTACACATCCCTTCTCTTGTTCATTATTGAACACGTCTGTGACACAGTACTTTGCTGGACCCTCAGGGGCTTGGTGCATACCGAGTGGGTCACTAATATACATGCATACTGTCTGTGGTGGCAATTCAGGTGTTATAGTAACGTATTCTCCCCCATCCTCGGGAGCTAACTCATCATACCCGTTAATGTCATGCTCCTCCCTTAAGGCGTATCTAGGTGGTGGAACCGGTGGAGCTGTAGGTGTGTTTGAAGAGGCATGAGGGGCAGGTTGTTCTAAGAGTTGCACATGGATCTGCCCATTCCCATCCCCGGGAGCACGGTCCATGTCCTGATACTGTGCATTGTTATTAATTCCAGTGTGAACGTAATTCATTCCTACTGCTTTGGTGCTGCATCTGTTGACACATTTAATTACTAGCTGTGCACCGCAACACATTACCAGGACAACACAACAAATAGGTAGCACAATTTTCAAGATAGCAGATAGCCATGAAGGCATCCAGTTCAAGTTGAACCAGTCCGTGATAGGATCTGCAGCGGCACCGCTTTCGTCACGCATCTTTTTTCCCAGGTTGCCCAAGTCCTCAATGGCCTTAGCGAGCGACCCGTTTGTGGCATCATTAGCCGGTATGAAAGTGCAGCAGCTCTTTCCGATGGAACTGCATACACCACCCTGCATAGCTGTGAGTTGATCTAGAACATATCTATGCTCTAGAACCATAAGCCTTAAAGGCCTTAACTCTTCCTGTATGGCGTTGAACCCATCTCGGGTGTTATTTATCAGAGTCATTAGTTCGTATCGTGTGACCTGTAGCCACCGGGCATTAGCTGATGTTTGCCAAATGGGCCACAGGCCTCCAAAGAATTCCTGGGCACCATTGAACAGGCGAAATTCTTCAGGAATTTCGGCGAAGGCATCGTTAGCGAAGTATTGAGCCTTCCGTCGGTGCCGGTGAAGCAGGGTGACGTCATTTGTCATGGGGTGCTCAAACACTTGAGAGATGTTGGATGCCGGGACAACGAGATGCAGCTCGTGCATGGTAACCATGGTGCATAGGCCCTTCCATCGAGGAGGCAACTGGGGGTAGATGCGTTCTCCACATGCCCAAAAGATGTCCATGAGGCTGGCGGTGCCGTCTTGGAGGTCCAAATTAAAAATTGTTGTGTTACAGTTTGTGTTGCTGCCCACAGGGCGAGTACCGTTACCTAGGAAGCAAAGAAGAGGATGTTTTAGTTTATATGCTCTCTTCCATTTGTAAGCTGTTCCCTTCCCAAAGGTGTACCGTCTAGTTTCCTCTGCCCACACCTCCTCACACTGAGTCTCAACATCCCAATCAATATTCTGTTGATATTCTGTTTTTGCAAAGGGTTCTCCCAAGGAAGCTGCCTTACATACCAGGGCGTCTGGGCCATGCCATTTGTTATCAAAATACACATGGGCCTGCAAGAGCAGCACAGACCTATATTGACATGGACAGTTGGCAACGTGTGAACTGTTACTTTCGTGTATCGGGGGTTTGTTATGGAGTTGTTTGTTTATTGTCTCCTTACATAGTGCCGGGGGGATGTGAACATAAAAAACCCTGATGCTTTGAATTCATGCTCATGAGTTGTGAGCGGTGTCTCCCATCTAGGTGATTCCCATCTATACAAATTCTCATTTTCTGTCTCGAATTGCAATGCATCAGTGACAACCATGTGTGTTAGATAGTTAGAATCCCACGCGGTGGTGTTTACAAACACAGTGTCTATCTCTGCTGAGAAAAGCTGTATTTGGCCGTAGATACGGCAAAGAAACAAATGGAGGAGGCATTTGGCCGTTGGGGGTGGTATTTCTTGTGGGAACACCATTTTGTCTGCGCCAACTGCATGCGGGATGTGTGAGCACACAAAGCATGCTTCTTTTGTTACCTTTCTCCCTATTTGAAACATGTGCCGGTACCACATGTTATCTAGCAGGGCACTATGGGCTTCATGGTCGTTATTAAGTGTGTCAGGACGTATGGAGTGGAAATCAGGTCTGGGATGTTGGCGTGCAACGTGGACCACTGTGTCCTGGAGAGCGGTGGCCAAATCTTGTTTGTCATTATCTTTTGTTGGTCTATGACTCCTCCAGAACCTTGGTCTACCTCTTCTAAATCTGCGAATGTTGCGGGAGTTGGGACTGCGGTTCACTGGGGGACCTACTGTAATCTCTAGAAGCCTATCCCACGGAGTAGTAGTAATACTTGGGTCTGTGAAAGTAGCTATGCGTGTGGGGTGTGTACTAGTGTGTGCACTATCAGTGGTATGCTGTGGAAGTGATGAATCTTCAGTGTGGGGCGGGAAGTGTTTTTGTGCAGTTGTATTTTCTGGCACAACTGGTTGTTTTGAGAATGGTACAATAATTTTAGCAGACAAATGTGGCTTAAAAGTTGCAACATAAAACAAGTACCAATTAAGTGCGGCCAACGTTATAGTGGAAAAAAGGCAAAATGTTAAGACAAGTGAAATACATAACTTTGCATTCCCACTCAGGTCCTCGATATTATGCTCATGGCGGTTATTATCTTCGTCATCAAAGGAGGATGGAAACCCGCTGTCCTCGTGGAGCTGTACCAAGGGTATGTCCTGTCCCTCCTCTAGTCGATTGGCGGAGGTGGTGCGGGGTCCAAGCGGACGTGACTGCGATGGATCCATGCTTTTCTTTCAGCTATTCGTACTGCAGTTGGTGACGAGTCGATCACCTGGAATGGGCCCTCGAATTTAGGGTCCTTCCAGCGTCTGACGTTTTTCCGGATGAAGATCTGCGTCCCGGGACAGATTGGTGGGAGCTCAGGATCGGTGGGGCCCTTCCCCTTTCTCTTGGATATCTGGATAGAAAGGAACTGCGCTGCGCTGGTTAGTTGGCACAGATAGTGGTAAAGTTCCGCCTTAACTATCTCAGATGATGACTCACTATCTAATTTGGGGCGTGTGGATGGAACTGTTACATTTATGGATCGTCCAGTGACAAGCTGATGGGGTGTGAGGTGATGATCCGAACTTGGGGAGTTTCTTAGTGCAAACAGTGCTATGGGCAGGCAATAAAGCCATTTCTTTCCTATTGTGGCACTTATCTTACTTATTTTGTTTTTGAGCAGGCCGTTAAGGCGCTCACAAATGCCGTTGCTTTGTGGGTGGTAAGCTGAGGTCAGCTTGTGTTTGATGCCTAGCATTGTGGTCAGGAAGGAAAAGATGGCGTTTGAAAAATGACTTCCGTTATCGGTCCGGATGGAGTCTGGGATGCCCCAGCGAGGAATGACATCACGTAATAGAAATGTGGCAGCTGCTTTGGCATCGCAGTGGACGCAAGGTCCACTTTCGATCCAGCGTGAGAATGGACATACTACCACAATGAGATAGCGATAGTTTTGACAGCGATCGATCATATCGACATAGTCAATGTGTAACTCTTTGAAAGGGCCTGATGGTCTAGGAATTGTAGAGGCAACAGTTTTGAGCGTAGGGGCTGGGGAGTATTGTTGGCAAATGAGACATTTATTAACATACAATTGTATCTGTTCATAGGCATTGGGGATGAACCAGTCTGTTTGCAAAGTGACAGACATATTGTCTCGGGTGACATGTGTGGGAAGGTGGAGTTGATCTAATGCCACTTGTAACAAAGCCTGTGGCATCACAGGTTTCCCTGTTACTGTTTGTCTGTATACGAAGTCGGCGGAGTCCTGCTGTACTCCCTCTTCTTCCATAACTCTTTCTCTTGATCTGGTGCACTTTCTTGCATTTCTCTGAGGTGTAGTTGTGCAGTATGATCGTATTGTCGCGTTTTGTCAATATCAAATGGTGTTGGTAATTGGGGTGGTGTGTCTGAACTGTGTTCACTGCTGGTGTCGTGCTCTGTCGGAGGTACTGTTTGGGACAAAAAGATAGGTGCAAGTTGGACTTCCGGTGCTGTTTGTATTGATGGGCCTGCTACTAAGGGGCCTCTGGCTGCAGCTTTAGCTGCCCAATCAGCCAGAGCGTTACCTCTGGAGACAAAATCTTGGCCATTAGTGTGCGCTGTGCATTTTACTACGGCTACTTCAGCTGGTAGTGTAAGGGCCTCAATAAGTTCTTCAAGTAACATTTTGTGAATGACAGGTGTACCATCTGATTTAAGGAAGCCGCGCCTTCTCCAGCGGAGGATGCTGGAGTGAGTTGTTGTAGTGACATATGCAGAATCTGAATAAATTGTAATGCGGTCCTCAGCTCCAATGTTTAGGGCAGCTATGAGTGCTACCAGTTCAGCTGCCTGGGCAGAGTAATGTGATGGGAGCGTAAGCTGCTGCACGATGTCTAAGGAATCGGAGGAGTCATTTTGCTGTGCTTTAACTACTGCTGCTCCTGTGTATCTTATGCCTGTTTCTTGATCAATGGTAGAGGAGCCATCAACAAAGTATACAGTACTATTTGGTAAGGGATCTTCTTTGGCTGCTCCTGACTCATCTGGTGAATAAGTGGCACAATCATGGTTGTCATCATCTGAGGTGGCAATTGGATGGGCAAAAAATGTGGCGGGGTTTACGGTGTGACATTTGACAATTTTCAGAGAAGGTAATGACAGTATGACTTCGTAGCCTGACACTCTTTGCGTTGTCAGTGTTGTTTTAGCTTTCTGTATTATTGCAAAAACAGCATGTTCAGTGTACATTGTTAGTGGGGAACCCATTACAATGGGGGTACTTTTTCAACAGCAAATGCTGCGGCAGCAAGGGCCTGTTCGCAAGGGTAATGGCCTTTCATGACAGAGTCCAGCATTCCGCTGAAATAAGCAATTGGCTTATGGCCCATGGGGTATTTTTGAGTGAGTACTGCTGTCATGACTAACCCATCACAGTGAGTGAAGAGGTAGAATTCTTTTGTGTAATCAGGTGATCCTAACACTGGTGCATTTGTTATCTCATCTTTGAGCTGGGTGTAGGCTGTTCTCATTTCAGGTGTCCATTCAATTTTATTATGTCTGTCTTTGCCCATTTTCACAGCTTTCAGCAATGGGGCAGTTATTGTTGCGAAATCAAAAACCCATTGGCGGACATAATTAACCAAGCCGAGGAATTTTTGCATGTCTTTAACTGTCTGGGGTTCAGGAGTGCCTTTTATTGCCTCAACTCGACCTGGAGTCACTCGCCTGCCTGATGCAGACAGTAGCTGTCCTAGGTAGTGTACCTCTTCCTGACAATACTGTACTTTTTGTTTGTCAACTTTATATCCTCTTTGTGCCAGCGTGGTGAGCAAGAGGATGGTGTCTTTCCTACATTGTTGTTCGGTGGGGCTGCAAAGCAGTATGTCATCGACATATTGCAGTAAGGTGCTGTCACATTGGAAATTGGACAAGTCTTCTTTGACGACCCTGTTAAAAACACTAGGGGACTCACAGTACCCTTGAGCTAACCTTGTGTACGAAAATTGCACATTTCTGAATGAGAACGCCAGGAGGTATTGACTATCTGGGTGCAAAGGAATGCTGAAAAAGGCATTTTTCAGGTCGATGACAGAAAAGTACTGTGCATCCGGGGGGACATTGGTGAGAATGACAGAGGGGTCTGGGACAATAGGGAATTCTGGTACTAACTATGCTGTTAATTGCGCGAAGATCGTGTATCAAACGCCATTGATTTGTCTTCCCCTTCCTCACAGGAAAAAGGGCTGTGTTACACGGAGAGATACAAGGATAAATTACTCCCTGTTCTAGTAATGCCTGTATAGTGGGGGCTATGCCCTCCTCTGCTGCTTTAGACAAGGGGTACTGTTTTATTCTGGGCAGGATAGCACCTTGTTTGAGTGTTATCTTAAATGGCCTGGCAGATCTGATAAGGCCCACATCATTTGGGCCTGTTGTCCAAAGATGTGCTGGTACCTGAGCCAAATCGGCTTCTCGCACAGAATCATAGTCAGGGGTGATCGTTGGTGTTCTAATTTCCACTATCACTGAGACGGGCACATTGTTATCATAGATAATCTCGGTTTTAGAATATTCCTCAGGGGATCCAAATAGCTGAGCATCTGAAATGTGTCTGACCAATCCTTCCTGTTCAAGGAAGATGACACAAGCCCATGTGTGGGCATTGTCATCGCATGCCAGGAAGGCACCATAGGTGGGTGTTATTTCAAGGGCGCAGATGTCAAAAATCAAGTTTTTATCTAATACTGGTGAGTCTGGTACTTGGGGTCTAAAGAGAAATTCTTTTGGTAGCTGAACTGTGCGACCTCGTAATTCGGGAGTGGTGGCGACAATTGTGTGGACAGCTGCAGAGAAGGCCTGCTCATTCACTGGTCGTGCTCTGACTTGGCTATCTAAAGAAGACTGTGCAGTGACTGCCATCATCCTAGTTAGTGGAGTACCTGGAATGGAGCAAATCATTGTTCCATTGTCATCAAAGTGGATGGTCATGTTTAGTTTGGCCATGAGGTCGCGTCCTAAAAGATTGACTGGGGAACTGGGTGAATAGAGCAGAGGCTGCTCCACTGTATGGCCTCCTATCTCCATTGAGACTGGCTTGGTGAAGGGGACCCTTGCTATTGCCCCAGAAAATCCCTGTGTGTCCGCTGTTTTGTTTGAAATGGGCAGAGGGCCACCTGTAATGCAGGAGTATGTGGCACCTGTGTCAACAAGAAAACTGTATATTTTGTTATTTATCATAACACTTGCAATAGGGTCCTCTTCAGTATTGCTTGTGCATGACAAAATTGGGCACACAAGAGTTGTCTGTGGGCTGTCCTAGCCAGTGTATCCTCCATGCTGATATTGCTGGATGGTGCCCTGAGTAAAGGGGTTGCTGGAGGCAACAATTGTTCCTCCTAGAGGCACATTGTTTTGTGTTTGGGGGACCATCTGGTAAGTAGGCTGTTGCTGTGGCTGTGATTGTTGCATTGGAATCTGCATTTGTTGGACCGCTGGCTGAACCTGAAGCATTGGGGGCGCTTGGAGCTGCACTTGCTGTTGCTGTGTTGGTTGCACATATGAGTATAGTACTTGGGGCTGCTGGGGGGTGGCTGTGTGCGCTGTTGTTGTTGGAATGGTGCCTGTGCTTGGTAACCAGGACGCATATATTGCTGACCCATATCGCGCTTTTTACTGTTACAGTCTCTCTGGATATGGCCTTGTTTCTGGCAATAGTAACATATTATTGGTGGTGCCCCTTGTCCTGGCTGTTGTGGAAACCTTTGCTGTCCCATCCCTCGCCCCCTTCCTTGTCCACCCGTGTTCCAGTTCATATTCGGTCTGTTATTGTAATAGGGCTGTATGTTGGTGCTGTACTCAGGTGGTGCTGGCATGTATTGTGTCATTGCCTGTTGTGGCTGCTGGACATACTGTATGGCTTGTTGGGGTTGAGCTTGTATGTACTGTACTGCAGGTGGTGCTTGTACCTGCTGAGGTGCAAGTTGGGCATTGCCTGCAAGAGCATTCATGGCAGCCTGAGGGAAGGATGTTACTGCTGTCATTTGAGTGACGGGTGCCGCGAGCATGACTGTGTCAACATTGTCTTTTTTCTTATTGAGTTTCTGCTGTACTAGTTTGGCAGCGGCATTCTCTATTGCTAGCTGTCTATTCTTCTCCTGTTCCTGTCTCTTTTTGCAGTAATGTACAATGTGATCTTGTATCTCTGCCCATGGCTTGCATTCCATTGCTACAATGCCATCTAATTTCTCCTGCACTTCAGTTGGCAAACCTTTCTTTACTGTGTGGTAAAATAGTCTCCCATATCCTCCATTTGCGTCCCATCGTTGCCCTAACTCCTGGTGCCACTTTTCTTTCATTCTAGAAAGATAGTTGGCAGGGTCCTCATTTGGTTGCATAGTCTGTGACAACAGAGCCCCAATGTCAGGAACATCAGGGAATTTCCTGCGCAACTCAGCCCATGCTACTGTTCTAATCTCGTTGAAGGAAACCCCATCATGTTTGGTGTTTGTCTTGGTAAGATTTTTATGAATACGTATGAAAAGATCTTCTGCATCTTCTCCAATGAGGGAGATCAGCAGGCATTTTACATCTCCGATTGCTATGTTGTTGCCCGTGGTGCAATTTTCAAAAGCTGCAATCCATTTTCCCGCACCCTCTGTGAGGGGTGGGAGCGCCTTTTGACATTTTCTTTGTCTAATGTAGACCAGGGGATATAGATGGGGGGATCAATGATGTTTTTATAGAGCAGTGGCATCTGGCGTGTTACCCCAGGGCGTTGCGCTGTGGGTCCTGTAGAATCATACTGGCGAGCATATCTCTGCCAGACTTTGAGGCTCTCCCTCATGTAGTCATAGTCCCAATCCTGATCTCCTAATCCTTTGAGGATGCATTCAACTGCTGTCGCCATGTACTGAGGTTCAAAAGAGCCTTCCCTTGGCCAAGGGCGCATTTGTGGCGCCAAGGGCTCTGACCAACCTGCCAAATCGTCTGTAAAAGGGTTAACTGCATAATCTGAACCTTCCCCCAATGTCACTATCTCATTGGGAGTGAGGTCATTACTAGCTTTTGGTGGAATGGGTCTACTGAGATACATCATGTTACGTCTATTTTTCATCCTAATGGTGCGTAAGGAAGCAGAGCCCGAGACGTCATATAGTATGTCGTCGGGGCGTCCATGTGTCCCCAAGACTTTAAGTCTCTGTGCCTCGGTGGTCCTTTCCTTTCTTCTTACCACTGGGTCATGTTCCTGCGGGTGTTCACAATATATTGGGATGTCACCAAACAGTGGATTGTGGCCTTCTAGCACCCGTGGAGGTGTCTTTTCCCGCCCTAATGCTGTTGGGAAGTGGTGGTCTTGGTGTGTGTTAGTGAATGTTTGTGTCATTCCAGAGGCGGCAACGTCACGGTGGGAGGGGTGCTCATTAAAGCGATATTGTCTGCTCCCTTCCCCATTCCTACTGATATTTGTCTTTGGGTGGTGTTTCACGAGGCGGTGCAGCGTGGGTGAGGGTGATGTTGGGGTGTTGACTTTATGGAGCATGTCCACAACGCTTTTGTTCATGTTCTCTAATTTAAATGACAAGCGTCTTATGGAGTTCACCTGATCTGCGTGACTAGGTGATTGATGCATGTGTGACTGTTCTTCTTCAAGGTGCTGTGATGAAATACTTTCCAGGCTGGTGCTTTTGCTCAAGTCTGCATTTTGTCTATAATTGCCATACGCGGATGGAAGACCAGTGAGAGGAACACACTGTCTGTCTGTTATGTCCAGTGGTGGCGGGTCGGGGAACTCAATGAACTGTCGCTGCTCTGTCATAAGGCCAGATCCTGGTACCTCAGCATGGGGGCAGCAGCCATGAAGGGCATGTTATTTTGCAATTGGGGGTGCGAATTTGAACCCAGGTGTGTATCGGTGTCGTGGAATGGGTTGGGGTCATGTTGTTGTTTAGTGTCCGTGTCACGGAAGGGGTTTGATTTAGAGGATTGTTTAGTGCTGAGATCATAGGTGACAATAACAGGTGAGCGCGAGGGACAGGGCAGGGCTTGAAAGACGGAGTCATGCGAGTGACGAGATGATGTCTGAGAGACAGAGTCAGAGCCTTCCTCATCGTCTCCACCTGGGCGGGGGTGTGCAGTATTGACTGTTGGTGTAAATTTTAGTGACAGTTGTGCATCTATAAGACCTGGGATACCAGATACTGCTGTGTCCCTTACTGTGTCGTTAGGGAGAGGCAAGTGCATGCTGCGCAGTTCTGTGAGGTGAGGGTATACATGCCCGGGGGCATGGGTGGGGTCAGTGATCTGGTCATGTGGTGGTACGGGTGACTAGGTGACGTGTGGGAAGCCTGAAATTCCTCAACCTGTGTGACGTGTAATTCTGGGCCGAGGTGCGGTGAGGAAGATGCCTCGGTGGGTAATGGCTGAAAACCTACAGCCGGGGACTCATTAGTGGTGACTGGTAGTTCCAGTTGCTCCTTATTAGTGAGCTCGGTATACATACCGCTAAAGTGATAAGGTGGTGGGGGCAGAGCATTGGGTACAACCGGTGATGTGGGGTCAGAGTGTGTTCTAACTTTATCTTTAAAAATGCGCCAGAGGTCTAGAGTAGCCTTTCTCTTCTGTAGTTTAGTACCGGAGTACTTTGTATCTAGAAAGGTGGTGGTATGCTCCAATATTATAGGGTCAAAGCTTCCCTCTGACGGCCAAGGATGAGTCATTTTTGCCGTATGCTTATGAAGCTCACTGCAGTGCTTTAAGATATGGTGTTCCTGGCCTCCGAATGTTCTTAAAACATGATGGAGTGGAGTCGCCATGTGGATATGCGTAATCCTAGGCGCTTTAGGCAAGGCCTAAATTACAGGATCGCGTTTTCTCAGGTGCTAGGGACAATGTCTCTGATGAGTTCTTGCTGTACTGCCTGAATGACAATATCATATACCCCGTCCTGTAGGTCCCGCTCTTGTGCTGGAGTATAAAGGGGGAAGCGAAGCTGGCCGTCGAAGCAGGCTTCAGCAATATAACTCTGGAGTGGGTGCCTTGGCCATGTGCTAGATAATATGGCAGTCAGTAGCGATCCATGGGGACGTATAATGAAGAAGATGTGAAAGTGGGTAGAAGTTTTATACACAGTAGAGCTCAAAATGCCATTCATGAATGTTGTTTTAAAAATACAATGTTTTTGAGGGTGAAAGTCAATTTTTTGTTGGAAAGGGATGCACTTAGATGTCAGGCGAGTATTCAGCGGTAGGAGAGTGAGTGTCAAGGGTAGGGGTAGGGACGTCTTCTACTAGCTCCTCTCCTATGGCGCTAATAATAAAGTGACACAGTGCTTTCCTCAAGTCCTGTTCGTCTGGTCCGGTGTATATCCCGTTGGGGGAGAAATCAGGAAATTGGAGTTGGTTGTCAGAGAGAGATGCAATGATCTTGCTCTGCAGTGGGTTGCGGGGGTAGGATGAGGTTAAGATAGTAGGTATCTCTAAGCCTGGTGCTATTAAACGAATACGTATGTAAATATAATGTGGTGTTTTATGAACAGAGGTACTCAGGATTCTGTTCATGGGGACTAATAATAATTGAAGAGACTAGAGTGTTTCCTAAAGTGTCAGTGCTTGCAATGTTTTTGTTCTTTGACCTTAGTGACGATAGGGTGAGGAAAAGCTGGTGCAAGCGAAAGCGTTATTTGCTGTGCTTGAGTATAATCGATCCCTAGGGCTTGAAATATAGTGAGAAGGACAGTGTTTGCTAAAGGTGTGACGTAACAAAAGGATGATGGGTGACCAGTGGAGAGACCTACCACGTTGTTGTTCACTAAATACACGATGATGGGAGAGGCTGTAGTATCAGGGGATGAGTCATTCATTCCCTACAATGGGTGGAAGTGCGGAGATGGACAAGTCGGGGGTTGCGCAGTGGGAACGTCAGGTGCAGGGACCTGTAGGTCTACTGAGTAGTCCTGCAGGAGTGCCACAAGGAGTGGGGACTCATCAGCAGAAGACAATGATTGAGGGTGAGCACTACTAGATGCTGATGCTGTGGGAGATGCAGGAGCGGAAAGACGAGGGAGTGTTGCTTCTTCAGAAAGTGCCGTAGAATGTGCGGAGTTAGACTCGTCGTCTGTGTAAATGACGGGGGAGAATTAACAAAATAAACAGAAGAACTTAATGAGGGTGGGGAGGATGAAGAGGAATTAGAGGAATGGCCAGGCCACAGCAGATCCGGGCGGGTGGTATCTGGTGGAGGCAGCGACTGGGAGGAGACGTTGAATGAGGGCGGATAGTCTACGAGAGACAGGAGGGCAAGGCGTAGCTCAGTAGTGGGGGTAAAGGTGATTCCTAAAGTATTCCATGCGGCTGCAAGAATGTCACTTTGATGGCGTGTAAGAGGGGTAAAGCGGTCCAGGGAGGTGTGATAGACTGCAGTGGCCGTACCACGGACTGAATGAATGAGAAGACTTATGATCTGTGGGGGGTCAAGGGACATAACGGGGGTAATCAAAAGGGGACAATACAAGAGGAGTGGGGATACACCACCACCCCTCCTTTTGGCTGCCACTGGACGCAAGGCAAGAGGCAGACAAAATGTGTGAGAGACAGAAAAGAGGCGCAAAGTGCGTGCAATGAGGGCCGAAAAATAATGTAACTACTTAGCGGGATCACAGCTAAAATTAAAAGGCAAAGCAATCCAGACAACAGCTACCTAGCGCAGTCGCCGCTAAACCATACCGAAGAAAGTGTGTGTGCGTGGGCAACTGAGCACCAAAGTAACTGGCAGTCTGCCACTCGGCTATGTTCGGTAGAGCTGGCAGAACGGCAACAACTGGGGGGGCTAGCGTGGAACAACAGGCAGAACTATCATCAAAAAAATTAGACACAAAAAACAGACACAATGAACAAAAAATAAACAATTATTAAATAAATGAAATGCATTTCTGAAGAAAAATGAAAACCATCAATGAGAGGAAGAGCAGAGAGCGAGAAAACAAAGAGAAAAGGCGGGGCTAGGGGGAGCTGCAGGGCAGCTGCGATCGCTCGACAGGGACTTCCTCTTTCCGCGTTGGCAGAGAGCCGAAGAAGGCTGAAGGCACGACAAAAAGTGACAAACGATCTGACACAGGAAGTTCCTCAATCCGGAGTGGCGCAGCTAACAAATGAGAAAAGCGCCTACCAGAGACCGAAAAAAACTTAAGAGACAGAAAGAGAAAAGTACCCAAGCAGTGCAGGAGAGAGTCAGAAAAGGACCAATCAGAGAGGGTGAAGAATGAATGTGTGAATACACCCATGAACACCACTCACAATGGTGGGCAGACCATACCCCAAGAGGACCCGAGGGCAGGACAACAGTCACTGAAACCAAAGAACCTCAGAACCACAAATGCATGACCACCGCATACCAGAAGGTGGGCAGCCAGCCACGGAGAAACTCACCAAGTGAGAACAAACACACGACGCAAACCCCAAATATCAGCCACTACTGATAGCAAAATCGAAAAAAAAAAAAACACACAAATTATGCGGTAAAGACCTCAAATGCATGTATCAGGCAGCAAACACACGCCAAAATGCGGCCAGTCACATAAGAGAGCTGGCACAGGACCCAAACATCAAACAGCAACCACAAATGGCAAAACCGAAAGAAAAACCAAACATACAAATTATGCGGTAAATATCTCAAATGCATGTAATAAGCAGCAAATACATGCCAGAATTCGGCCAGTCACATAGGAGAGACTCGGCACAGGACTCAAACCCCAAATAGCAACCACAAATGGCAAAACCGAAAGAAAAACCAAACATACAAATTATGCGGTAAATATCTCAAATGCAAGTATTAAGCAGCAAATACATGCCAGAATTCGGCCAGTCACATAGGAGAGACTCGGCACAGGACTCAAACCTCAAGCCAAACAATTAAAAGGAAACACAATAAAAATAAACACACAAATTATGCGGCAAATACCTCAAATAACAATACACATGAAAAAAAGGCAAATACACAACACATATGGCAACAGAATAACAAGAAAGGTGAAGAGACCCCACGCAGAAAGAAAGCAAAACGAAGTATAGGACAGCAGAGAGGGAAGGACCAAAAAGATGCCTCACAAAATATGACCAGCCACAGAGGACGTCGTGGCAAGACAGTCAGCCACAGGGGAACAAGAGAGCAGACACAGGGGAAACCCCAGAGGACACGACAGCCGGGACGGACCACCCCACAAGCCACAACCTGAGGTAAATTCAAGGAAGAAAAACAAAACCATCCCTGACTTACCCAGGCGGGCGGGGGCAGCGGAGCGTCCGAGGTGCAGCCTGGAGGGGAAACCCGTGCGTGTGCCTCAAGACCACACGGTGGATGACTCGCTGACCGAGACCCTCGTTCGTGGTCGCCACTTTGTTAGAGGGAACGTTGTGGTTGGTCACACTCTTCTGCGTACCTCTCCCCTCTCAGAGTCTCTTTCACACTTTGCTCGGTCACTTGGCAAGAAAGAACCATGTGTTAAAATATCATAGTTTATTAAACAATTCAAAAGCATAAAAGAAAATACTTCAATTTAAGTGTTGCCCATCAACATATGGGTAAGATCAGAAATAACTGCATCAACAATGTTAAAGATCAACTGGTTCAATTCAAACAGAAATGTATATCTATAAATTAATCCATGAGCAGCCACTCAAGGGGCAGCCCTGAATTCAAGAGTGATACAAATGATAGCATTCAGAGGACAAACTTCTTATTGAGATAAAATAACAATATTCAAGACTACACATTTAACCTGAAATAAATGCAATTGCTTGGGTACAGATTTCCTGAAGTAAATAATCTGACAAAGCCAAAAGGCAGAATTATTGAGTCAGATAGTCTGACAAAGTCAATGGGCAGAATTTTGACAAAGGCAATAGGCAAAATTATTAAGTCAGATAGACTGACAAAGTCAATAGGCGAAATCTGACAAAGCCAATAGGCAAAATTATTAAGTCAGATAGACTGACAAAGTCAATAGGCAAAATCTGACAAAGCCAATAGGCAAAATTATTAAGTCAGATAGGCTGACAAAGTCAATAGGCAAAATCATTAAGTAGGAGCATTATCACCTTGGCAATAGGAGCTCTGGGCCCAGTCAGGAGCGATTGATCAGTCGGGAACCCTCACACGGCACCTGGGTGCTGGTTTGAAGAGAATTCGAAGCCACACCCTGGGTGCAGCTGTTTTATATGCTTGAATGCAGAAGTTTTACCCTCTCTGACGTAGGTCCTGACGCAGCCCTTGACCGCCCTCTTGTAACTATGGAAAATTCCACCCATAGGACTGAGAAGTGGTATCATGGTGAAATTAGGGGCTTTTGACAGGTGGTCAGTGCTCCTGACCGCAAAAAGTAAACAAAGGATAATTTTTACCATAAGAAAGCTCAGAGTTAACATTTTAATACATTAATTCTTTGTCACGTAGCCCGTCTTTCACAGGTTCGATTAAGCAAGCGCGGAAAGTTTCTTAACTAAAAAATATTGCACATGTACTTGTGAAACCGCCAGATGTACCAAAAATGTCCTACGTGTGTGGGCTAATCTAATTCTCGTAACTGTGGAAATTTACAAGGGGGAGGGGGGAGGGGGAGAGTTTGTCGTGGAGGATGGCGCAAGCCTCTGCTGTCAGGTTAGTGAAGTCTATGAGACCAGTTCTTAAGTTATTGGGCCTATACATATCTCTTACAAAGGTATGGTTGGTCTTGTATGTAGGTCTGTGAGAAGGTGAACTTGGGCCTATGTGTGGATTTGTAAGAAAGTGAAGGACCGTGGACAACTTAAAGACCCTTTATCTAGGCCTCAGTGGTGGGGCTTATCTAGGGATGCCAGGTTTGAAGGGTATTGCAGAATGGGGTGTGGGTGTCTGTTAGATGGTAAAACGGGACCCTCCTACACTCCTTGCCGTGGATTCTTGATGATACACTGTTGAAAGGAGTACAAAAAATGATGGCCACCTTATTGGATCCAATCCTAGCAAAACTAACCCACATTAAAGAAAGACTGTCCCGCATAAAGGCCCTGAGAACCTCCACTGAGTGCACCTCAAAACCTTTGTGCCCCGGGCCTGTACGTCAATCCGCAGAAAACGCTCAACTCCTTTCTCGCACTAACTTGGCTCCAGCCCCTCCCGTAAACTCCAGCACTGCAACCATATCTGCCACACGGTCGACCATGCCTGCACCCCCAGCAAATGGCTATTCCACCACATTAGTAGAAAACCCAACCTCATTACCAAGTGGGCCAAGAAATTTGAATCCTGTGTTGGGGGGCGCAAGGACTAATCCTCGACCATCAGGCAGACCGGATAGCCTTATGGTGGGACAGTACTATCACTCACAGCAGGCATTACACCTCCCTCCAGCGGCTTCTCCACTAGTACTGGTTCTGGCAAATGTACCTCCCCTCCGGGATAACCAGCCTGAATCAACTACACAACTAATGGACAAATGCTTGCACTGGCTTTCATGACACCTAATTGACCTGGGGGCGAGGGGCTGTCCGCCGTCACATCAAATTATCATGGCCAGGCGAGTGGGGTGGTTGGGCAGCACTACTAAATCTATTGCGGGAGACTGCGTGGTGATAAATTTTAACAACGCACAGGTGGCCAAAACACTCTTAGGCCAGCTCTCTAAAATCCCTGCAAAGGGTACTCAGATTATCCTTCTCACGCTAGAGCACTTTTACACTCAGGGTGGTGCCCACGGAAACGAACAGAGGGCCAGGCAGAGAGAGGCCCTCCTTTGAACTAAGGGGTGAGAATCATTAGTACCCCAGGGTTGAGGCTGGATAACCGGTACGCAGTCCTCTCAGACCTGGAAGCCTGTGATTGACTAACCCTAGCCGCTCCCACCGTTGGTGAGGGAGTGGTCACAGTAGCCAACCCAGTGCTTCCTATACAGGCGAGCACTGTAAAATCTTTCACCAGGAGAGAGGTTTGCAGAAATTCGATTACCTTAGCGTCCTGGAATGTGTCTGGCATTACATCTAAGATAGGAAACGAACAGTGGCATAAACTTTGGCATACACAGGATATCATCTGTTTCCAAGAAACATGGGCCAAGGAGCTTTGTTACCGGGTATCGCCCCTTCCATACACCAGCAGTGCCATCAGTGTCAGGCAGAGCAAAGGGGGGGGGGGCTTTTAACTTTAATTTCTAATACCCTCCCAATAAATGTAAGGATGATTGATACTTCGTACACCCACTTTCATCTACTTTTGCTAGAGAACACCAGCGAGGGAGCCTGGCTTTTAATTAATTACTATAACAACGAATTTGGGAGAAATATGAAACAAGTGGTATTAGAACTTGTGATATAGATAAATTCACTGTGTCCATCAAAAAAGATGCACCTAACATCATTTGGGTGGGCGATTTCAATACACACCTTTTTAAGTATAATGATGAGCAGGTTTGCGGGCTGGAAGACCCCCAGGGTAACCCAGTCCTACACTTTGCCCATAACGACTATGGAGATAGCCTAAACAGACCTTATACATTAGGAACATGGGTATAGCTAACAACATGAATGCAGGTCACGTGGGGAAAACATTTAGGCGGCTCAATTATGAGTCCACCATTGATTTCATTCTAGCTCTGACTCCCTCCATTGTAAAGGTGTCCCACGTAGACAACGTATTCACAACTTATAGCGACCATGCCATCCTAACTTTCCTCCTAACCCTCCCTTGTAAGGTAGTGGAACAGCAACAGAAAGTAGTAAACATCTCCCTAGCTAGGAAAAACAGGTACCAACTAAAGTGGGCTCAAGTTGAGAAGCGAAAGCTGGGTCCTGTGATCATAGCGAATATACTGGGCGACATTTTTAATTGCTTGGCCCAAGAGTCTAGCCCCCCACTACTTGTATCACAGTTCAGTGACCTTTTAGCAAAACTAAAAGTGGCCCTTACTTGCAACAAACCAGCATTGGGTTCATCATCTAAGCGCTTGTTCGATTCCCCTTGCTCCAAAGCAAGAAAAGCACTCGTAAATGCACTGAAAATTCATCCCAGAAACCCAGAACAAATAAGATCGCTGCGTAGTGACTATAAGTCTGCCAGGAGGAAAAGAGAGAAGGACATGAGGGAGGAAGCCTGGGATGGTCTTGAGCAAGCAGCCAGGTCAGGTAACAGTAGAGAGTTCTGGAGAATAATAAACGCGCCCTATTTCAAAGACCCAAAGGACCCGTCCCTAGATTTACACGTTGGAGAAGAATTATGGGTGGGACACTTTGGACAAATTTTCGTCTCTAACACTCTTGCTGCGACGCCCAACCCTGACATAGATCCCCCTCGGCAAGGCAGTTTTGCTTTTTCACTTCAAGAGGGTAGAAGAGGGTTGGCGGCTTGTGTTCCCGGAAAGGCTCCTGGACCCGATGGGGTGTCGATCGACATCTTTCAGGATAACTATTACCTATGGGCTCCGCTATTAACCAACGTTTTCAACAGCATAGCGATAGAAGGGCCTCCACCATCTTGGAAGCATAGTATCATAGTACCAATATCCAAAAAAGGGGACAGGGGCAGCCCAAAGAATTACAGGTCTATATCATTACTGGACACTACCGCCAAACTCATGGGCCGGCTCCTCCTAGCTAGGCTGGAAGAGTGGGCTCAAGAAAATAACATCCTTATGCAGGCACAGTACGGTTTCCAGAGGGGAAAGGTACCACAGACCAATGCCTAAACTTATCACTTTGTAAAGACAAATACCCAAGAGCGAAAGGAGGGAAAATCTACATGGCCTTCATGGACCTGACAGCAGAATTTGATTGCATGACCCACCAGAAGCTTTGGCTTCTGATGGAGGAGATGGGGATTGACCCCATCATAACTAACTTTATGTGCCAACTTTACGCCAATGCCACTGCCTGTGTCCGATATGGCGCAAACAGGGAATGCACCTACTCTATTAAGGAGGAGTCAGGCAAGGATGTGTCTTAGCCCCGTTTCTCTTTTCCATCTATACGAATGGGGTCGAGGCAGCCCTCTTGGGCTCATCCCAGGATGTGCCCACGTTTGACAACACCCCACTACCCATATTAGCTTACGCTGATGATGCAGTGCTAATCGCAAGAACAGGGTTAGCTCTCCAAAGTCTCATAACTTCATACGCATCATTTATTGCCTCGTCGGATCTTAAAGTGAATGAAACAAAATCTTTTATCCTCATAGCAGGGACAGGCAAAGGTGCAAAACCCCCTCATTTCCATCAGGGCTCCAGGAAAATAGAAGTGGTAGACTCTTTCCCGTATTTGGGAGTCTTATTTGACAAAAACCAAACCTGGGTTAATCTGGTAGCAGTAAGAGCGCTAGGAATGGAAAGAAGTTTGAACGCCATTAAGGTATACACCAAAAAGCTAGGCGCCAGCCCATTGCACCCATTTAAAACTATCTATCAGGCCAAGACAAAGGTAGGAGTGACTTATGGGGCGGGAGTTTGGGGCATGGCAAACATTGACCAACTCCAAATACTGGAAGATAGCTTTTTCAACTCCCGGGTGTCTCTACCCCCTCTTTCTCAAACTACATCTTACACTTGGAATTGGGGTTACCTCACATGGTCGATACCATTAGATTAGCGCCAATTCTTTTATGGTTCACCAGCTGGCGTAGGTCCACAGTCAATCTAACACAGAATATAATTAAAGATTGTCGGAAACTGGAATATTATAATAAGATCAGATGGCTTAGTTATGTGGAGTCAGAATTGAGAGAAATCGGGTTGGAAGAACTTTTAAAGGAACAAACGGCCTGCAGGAGGATCTCAAAACAAAAGCTAATTGAGTTATATTTGCGGAGGGCCAACCACAACCGTAGAGAAAGAAATCAGGGACAAAAGGCGGCCCTTGCTTATGATCAGATCCCGCCCAGATTAGAGGGAGGATACTCCTACCTAGCCTGCAATCCTTGATATGGAGAACCAATTTGCCACCAAGCTGATAGTCGCGGCCAGCATGGCTCGCAAGTGGGGGGGCGGGGGTGACGCGGGGGAAGGGGTGTTGCGGTGGAGGTCCCGCGGGGGGGGTTTAATTAAAATAATAATAATAATTTAAACTTACCTTGAGGCCGGGTCCCGTGTCTTCTCAGCTCCTGCTCTCTTGCTCTCCTGCCTCCAACAGGAACAGGAAGCAAGCAGCCAGCTCCCTCCCCTAAGCCAATCACAACGCTGCAAGCAGCGTTGTGATTGGTCGGGACGGCGCCCAGCCAGAGGCTTATGGAGAAGGGCAGAGTGTGCATGACTGGTTTGGGCGGCCCGAGGCGGCCGACCAAACAATCTTTGTGCACTCAGGAGTGGGCACACCACTCCTCCCCTGCTAACCAGTGCTAAAGTGCATATGCTCTGTACTCTAAACATGGTAACACTGGCCTATACACATTTGCTTGTGAGTCTCTAGTAAAGTGCACTGTATGTGCCCAGGGACTATAAATTAAATCCTACTGGTGGGCCTGCAGCACTGATTGTGCCGCCCACTTCAGTACCCCTTACACATGGCTCAGGCCTGCCACTGAATAGCCTGTGTGTGTGGTTTTAAACTGCCATTTCGACCTGACAAGTTAATCTACTTGCCAGGCCCAAACCTACCCTTTTATTACATATACGTCAGCCCTAAGGTAGGTCCTAGCTAGCCATATGGGCAGAGTGCAGTGTATTTAAAAAGGTAAAACATGTACGTTTGAGTTCTACATGCCCTGGTAGTGAAAAGCTGCTAAATTTGTTTTTTACTACTGCAAAGCCTATCTCATCCATAGGTTAACATTGGGATTGCCTTAAAACAACTTTTAGGTGAAATTTCCAATTGAGAAAATAGAGATCTGGAGTTTGGTGTCTCTGGACTCACAATTTAAAATCACTTTATGGTGTAGTTGGATTTAAAATTGTAAGTCTGAAAATGCCACTTTTAGAAAGTTGCAATTTTCTTACTTTAACCATTCTGTGCCTCTGCCTGTCTCTGAATACATGTCTGGCTTGGGTGACAGCTGGGCTTTGTGCATTTCCTCTAGACAGTCACACAAAAGGAGGTGGGTTGTGACATTTGCATCCTGATGGCCCATCACCAGACTGATGGGCCTTCCTCAGGTAGATTGGGAGGGAGGAGCTGACACTTGCACCTGAATAGGGCTGTGCCTGTCCCCACACAAAGAGCTGCAACCCCTCTGTAGTGAGTCTGGAGCCAGGGCAGGAAAGGTAGAGACCTTGTGACCTTCAGAGGCCTTTTTGAAGTCTCCCCCACCACAAAGGTACATTTGGGTATAAGTACTGGAACCCTGACACCACCAAATCAGAACTTTGCTGGGGCCAAGGACATTCTGCCAGGAAGAAGAGCTGCTGTGCTGCAGGAGGTACTGCCACTTTGCTACTTGCTTTGCTGTGTTGGCCTGCTGCCTGTTGCTTCTTTCTTGGGAGTGAGAAGGACTGGACCTGCTCTCTACATCCTTGCACCCAGGTTCTCCAAGGTCTTGCAGACTTGCCCCCTGTTCTTGAAGTCTCAGGGCCATCAAAGACTTCCGACAACACCACTCAAAGACGACAGTCTGTGTGGCTCGACGACGACAGCGATCCTACCGCTGAAGCCTAACGGCTAGGGCGTTCGACCTCGGACCTGGGGAACTGGGTTCGAGTCTCGGTAATGATGCTGAACATCCTGTGATTCTGGGCAAATCACTTAATCTCCCCGTGCCTAACAAAAATGAATGTGTGTCCTCATGTAATGCAACTGGTGCTATGTAAAGCGCTCTGATACCCGGTTGCGGGTCAAGTTCGCGCTATATAAAAGTCTGCAAAAAAAAAAAAAAAAAAGAAGCCGCTCAATGACAATGCAGCACCTACAGTTCAATGGAGCTAACAACGACATGGGAACCCCTTTGCCCAGCTCGACAACGACGCATCAGACTCTCAACGTCGACACTTGCTCCAGCCCAGGTATTTCTTCAGCGGGACCTGTCTGAGTCATGTAGCTAGCCTGCCATCCATTGCAGTCGACCTGACCTTTAGAATTACCTCAGTCTAGTGTGACCTCAAGTAACCTTTTAGCGCTATTGACTTCTAAGCACTGTTGTTGGATTTAATCTTTAAAAATTCATAGTTCGACTTCTACCTATTGAATTGTTGTTGTTTTGGTCTTTTTTAAAAATATTCTTCATTCTTCTAAACTGGTGTGGAGTCTTTTTGTGGTGTTTTCACTGTGTTACTGTAATTTAAGTGTTGCACAAATACTTTACACATTGCCTCTTATGTTTAGCCTGGCTGCTCTGTGCCATGCTACCAGAGGGTGAGCACAGGTTAATTTAGGTTGTGTGCCTGACTTACTCTGACTAGGACTGTGGTCCCTACTTGGACAGGGTGCAGAATCTGCCAAATAGAGACCCGATTTCTAACAGTATGTATGCCATGTACAGCACAAACCATCTACAAAGGAACAGTACCAGCAACAGAGACCTAATGCATAATGAAACACCTTTCAGAGGCCAACAAACTTCATTGTTTTATTTAGTTCTTTGACTGAGACCAGGACAGGAACTGCCTCCTAGTACAAGATGGCATAAGGGGCAAATATACAGCATTTAAATGGATTTGTTTTATACCTGGTCAAAATGTGCATAATTTCCTTTGTGGAAATTACATGGAATGCCTAACACATTATGAGAAACTACTCAAAAGGCTGGTCCCGCTGTTTGCACTATTCTTTAGCGTGAAAAGCATTTTCGAATCCAAAATGGACAGGATGAAGCATTTTGCACTAAAATAGCTCAAAAACATGTGGCGCTAACAGCAGCTGCTCACTTTTTGTTCCTTCGCATTGCTCCTGTGCTACCACACTAGGATTTTTACCTGAGCGACATCTCTCACCTCACGTGGCTTAATGATATGATCATGGGCTTTTCGTGTAACAGGTGCTAGACTAAGGGCCACATGCATCAAAGGAAAAACCGGTCGCAAACGGGCAGATTCTCAGAATCTGCCCCTTTGCGACCGGTATTTTTGCATTTGGGATGCATCATCCCAAATGCAAAACTTCATAAATAAAGTAATCGCAAAATTTGCGATTACTTAAGTACGATTGCATTTAAGGAATCGCAAATTGCGATTCCTTAAATGCAATGCATTAAACAAAATTATTTAGCGATTTTCGCTAATAAGAATCGCAAATTGCCATCAATCTAAAGTTGATGGTAATTTTCGATTTCTCTGAAAAATGCACTAAAGTGCATTTTTCAAAGTCACATGTTAGACACACACATGCCCTTGGGGCATGTGTGTGTGCAACATGTGGTCAAATTGTGAATTCAGGGGTGCAACAGGGTATCCTTTTGGAACCCTTGCACCCTTGAAATTGCATGCGCAATTTGCGAGTACCTATTGGGTTCTCGCAAATTGCGCATGCAATTTCTATTGATTCCTATGGGCCATAGGAATGAATGGGTAGCAATTCCTTAATTGCGACTTGCAATTTGCGAGTCGCAATTAAGGAATTTTAGGGAATCGCTATTTTTGTAAGAATTCCTACATGCATAGGCATTTGTGATTCCTTATTAGCGAATCCTTAATATTCGCTAATAAGGAATCGCAAATGACATTTTTGATGCATGTGCCCCTAAATGCTGGAAAGTATGAAAGATTGCGCCGGAATAAATGAAATTTCACCTGGGCCTATTTTTTCTAGATAAACTTTAGTGAAATGAAAAATGATACTGAAGGCAGCGTGGCCTAGTTGAAACAGAGTAAATGACCCAGAAAGATGGAGTAGAACGGTTGACTCAGACACCACCATCAGGAAAGGGTTTTTTGGAGGTATGTTGTGCAGTGTTACTTGAGCTTGTGTTCATCTTGGCCTGACCGAAAATATGGTTGCAAACTACAGGGCGGAAATGTCCACTTTTCACTGTCATTGGGCGTTATTAGGAACCAAGATAAAGCGCCTAAAGAAGGTAGGGATTGACAGCACTATATTACGCACATCATGTAGTCACCAAACCTTTGTCCATTTTTACAACATGTTGAAAATAACAACATTCAAGAACACAAAAACCCTAGCAACATTCAAAGGGACTCGGATATTCATGACAAACAGCACGAATTATTCTGGAAATGAAAGCCCCAGTCCTGCTATAAATCCTCACAATTAAAACATGTTACCTTTGCTGAACCATATGGCGTGACATAGGTGGTTGGCATGCCACCCATGAAAGAGGTACAGTATTTCACTTTTTCCCCCTCCTCTACTGCTTGTATTTTAGATGGGCTCTTTCCCCCAAAAAATTTTGTGGTAAAAATCACTTCCAGTTGTAGTCTTTCAGCAAGAATGTCAAGTTATAGCTATGACATACTAACTTTCTAACTTTCGGCGTTCTCCGAAAGCTATAACTGTTAACATGCTTCTAAAATGAACGATGGCGTGGGGCTTTATAAACAAGAGCAGATCCATGGGAGTTTAGAAAGAATACTGCCAGTGCCAGGTGGCATCCCCTGGAGGCCACATGTTCAAAATTCCAATCATATGAATGTACATGAGATTCCAAAACAGTTATGCATTTAACGACAAAACACAAAAACACAGCAAGGGCGTTAGGTCAAATTTGAACTTTGCGTCCACTCGAGGTGCTGTGAGGACCGGGGATTTCTTCTGATCCTGAATTCGACCATTTTACGCTACATTTCAGTCTTGCTCACTTAATTTTCCACATTTTTCAAATGACCTGTGCAATTTTGTTTATTAAAGTGATAATCGAGCTCATGAGCACAGATTATTCAATGTTTTCTTCTGATGTCTGCAGCTTATTTTTGCTATTTTCGAAACGTTATGTTAGTCCATCTTTGTTTATTTTTCCAAGTATGTGAACGATTGTAAAAAATGTGATTATTAGTTGAAGAAGGTAAGAATCCACATCAAATAACCACCACAGTCCTTGTCAGGGTGGCCCACAAAATAAACCTGTGCTTAAGAGCTTGGCATAAAAGCAGTTAGGCTTAATTTAGCAGCAACGTGTAAAGTATTTATGCAGCACTCAAGCGGTAATAAAGTGAAAACACAACACAAGGAAAATCCCAAACCGATTTCGAAACCACAGAGTACATTTTAATAAATAAAATGATACCAAAACGACAAAAATCGAATCAGTAGAACTGGAGTTGTGAGTTTTTAAAGTTAAAGGTAAAAATAGCACCAAAAGCGGGTATCTGATCGCACCGGGACAAATTCACAAGTTCATGCCGACTACTGTAGAGTGCAGGTCGAATAGAGGACCAGGTTCATCCCGTTGTACGTTTTACCTGCTGACTTCGATGTAATGACAGTACGGTGTGGTTCTGTGGGTCTCTGCATCACTTTGTGTTGCTCCATGTTGGATCTGGTGATGCTTTCACTCTGGAGCTGTGCGGCTCTGTGGGGTTCTGCGTCGTTCAGCGTCGGATCTGCCCAAGCCTTTGGCAAGGAGCTGCATGGCGCAGCTCTGAGGGGCTCTGTGTCTCTCTGCATTGGATCCAGTGAGACCTTCAGTTGGGAGCTGCGCAGTGCGGCTCTGTGGGGCTCTGCAGCGCTTACCGTCAGATGTAGTGAAGCCTTCGGTTAGGAGCTGGTGGCAAGACAGGGCTCTGTGTCTTTTTCAGATTTACCCTGTGAAATCTTCAGTTAAGCAGGGAGATGTACACCCTGACTCCAGCCAATGAGCCAGGACCATGTGGACAGCAAATGGAGGTCAGGACTCACTCCTCCAGAGGCCAGCAGAGTAGACCAGGCCAGGTTCAACTGGATCTGGTCATCTGGAAAGCAGGAAAGGCCTTGGAACTTGTTGTATCAGTGTAATTCACACAGGAGGTCAGCCAACTGAACCTCTGAGTCACTTCTAGGGTCCTGGGTTCAAGGCAAGCAGGTCCAGTCTTCCTTCAGGCTTCATGCAGCAGAGCAGTCCTTCTTCTGTGTCTTTACAGGTCCAGGAATGTTCTGATTTCAGGTTTGGTGGATGCCACTTTTATATCCAGTGACAGCCCAGCCTGTTGGTAGGAGACATCTCTTTGTTTAACTCTGAAACTGGTTCTGGTCAGTTCTCCCCTTTTCCCTAATTTGGTTCCAGCCTGGCTGTAAAACAAAGGCCAGGCAGGCTCAGGTGTGAGCTGCGCCTGCCAGTGTAGGGGGGGCTTCCTCCGAAGTGAGGAAGGTTTGGGTACAGTCCCTGTGCTCCTCTTTGAAGTGCAATCAGAGCAGGGGCACAGCTTCTCCTCGGCCATCATATTCAGGAAGACCATCACCTCTCCACACCCAGGTCCTTTGTCCTCTGAATGGGAGGAATATACATTACAACTCACCACAGGAGAGCCATTAACAGTCAGGTGACGCTGGAGACAGGTAGAAAGGCACTTTTGGGTTAGACAGGAAATGTCAACTTTCTAATAGTGGCATTTTCAAAATAGTAATTTAATATCCAACTCGACCATTAGGGTGGATTTTAAATTTCTATTTCAATGAGTCTTTGAATCATTTTTCTACCTAGTCCCAAATTAAAGTTATGCATTATGAGGAGTGCAATGAGCAAGCAATAAACCTGAGCACACCAGGCCTGCAATTTGTTCAGTCATTTCTGGAAATCCTTTGGCTTCTTCCCTAATCTTAATAAATTGTGCCACAACTTCAAGTTTTGCCTCTCCGAAAAAGTCGGCCAGCTTCTTCCTACCAGTAAAGGCAACAACATGTCATAAACCAACAAAACCTTTTTTCATGTCCTATTTAAAGAAGGGGTAATGAAGATGTGAGAGGAGGAGCAAATGACACCGTTTCTAGTCTGATGATACACATTTGCCTTTGCTGCTACAATTAAGGCAATATAAACAAAATCCTAATGTGGCTAACACATCCTTTTTGGTGGGTCATTACATGGATGGCCAACTCATTAAGAACTTTATTTCAAGTTGTTTCCAAACCTACCTGTGCTGAGAGTATTATGATGGCTATCCTACCATCTCAGTCACTGTGTAATAGTTTAGCTCTGTTTTTCACAAGAAAATCAAGAACATACAGAATAGAAGCACCCAAGTTCAGGGCTCTTAAACTATTTGCGATCAAAAATATCTGATCCGTTCTTCCTCTGTAATTATCCCCTTGAACGATCTTTGTCAAATCTCAGAGGAAGAGTTGTTTACTCTACTTGCCTCCTTGAAATCAGGCTCTCCTGATGGTATGTGCCTGCTCAGGGTCTGAAATTCCCTAATCTTCATGGCCATTCTTACTATGGGGTCGATTACAATGTAGTTCGGGAAGGCTCCGAATGGCATTCAGTTTGTCCGAATCCGATTCGGAACCTGCAAAATCCGATTCGGACACTTTTCCGAACGACCGATTATGATGGTTGGAAACCGTTCGGACTTTCCGACTCGGTTCCGAAAGGTATTCGGTGTAACCGAGCCGGTCAGAGCCAAACCCTAGATGTCTACAACCGCGTTTCCGACTGAGCGATCACGATGTCGGATTCGGACAGCCTTTCCGAATCGGTTGTTCTGACACGGATTGGCTGTTAGAATCTGACTTTGGGGGCCCATAGCTGGCCCCCCTTCACCCAGGGGTCTCCGAATGGGCCCATGGGGGTACCCATGGGTCCCCCCCTTTCCATGAATGCACAGTGTAGCAGGCACCGTGGGGTGCCCGCCACAGAGTGCACGATTTTCCGCAAGCACCCCTTTCTTCAATGGGAGTCTGTGTAGTCGGTCGGAAACAGGCTCCCATTGAAGTCAATGGGAGTCCAACCGAACGGTGTTCGGAACCATCGTAATCGGTCGGTCAGAATCCCCTCCGATTTGGTCTGAAACCATTCCGAAACCGATTCGGTCCGAATGCTTTCCGAACAACATCGTAATCAACCCCTATGACTTTTACTCTCATCCAGCATTGTTCATAAGGGATGGAAAAAGAGTGTTGTTAAGTCTCATTGAAAAAAACAACAACTCTAGATCCCTTAGTTGATACCAATTCTAGGTCAATTTCTCTTCTTCAGACTGAAAACAAAATTAGCAAGATGTTTTTCATGCATTGCCTTTCCAGGCATTCTTAAGATCACAATCTTAGATATTAGGCATACCTGGACTAAGGATAGAGACTGCACTGGTCACTGTGTTATATGATTGATCTGGAAGAGGGCTTCATCATGCTTGACTTGTTGGCCATGGTAAACCATTCTTTTCAGGGCAAGTGAATTGAGGAGATGGGTCTGCATGGGGTTTCTGATCCATAGTTTGCCTCTCTCCTTTCAAGAAGAAGCCAGTCTCAAGCATTCTCCATTGATCAGTTGAAATCTTTGCCAGTTCAAGTTTCTGTTCCCTTGGGCTTGCCATTCTCTCTTAGCCTTTTCAATATCTAAATGTGTCCACTTTCTAAGATCATTTAGGGCTCTAGATTCAGACTCATTTACTATGGTGACAACACCCAGCTCATCATGAAACTTAAAACACTGGTCTCCGAAATTCAAGAGATACTGATAGGGTGCTTCTCAGCCATCTTGCAGTGGAAGCATGGACATTTTTCGAGGCTAATTCCCTCAAGAACGAAAGTACCATTGCTATGACATAATACATCCTTTCCCCCTGCAATTTGGCCTTTCTGCCCATACCGATTAATAAGGTTACAAATCTTGGTTTTTGGGTCCCAAAAATGTTCATTTGCCTTCCCAAAGCAGTGCAGTGGTTTCTTCTTGTTATTTTTAAATGAGGACTTTGGAGAAAATCCTTCCGTTTTGTTCGGGATCATTGCCCTGGTAATCGGTTTCAAGGCAGATTCAATACAAGGGGCCTCATTATGATGGTGGTCAGACGAGCAACCGACTGCCATCGCAACGGGATTGAGAACGCCCGACAAGTAGTCAGCGGTCCCACCCACCATATTTTAATAAGACCACAGTGGAGGCAGTCAGAAACTGCATTTTTCTACTGCGGCTTGTTCTACGACCTTGAAAGGGGCGCAGCGCAAGCAGCAGTAAAAAAAGGCATGCTTTCAAACATCCATGCACCGTGTGCCAGGCACCATGTGGTGCCTGGCACATGGTGCATGAATGTTTGGGGGGGCACCACCTGTGCCCCCCTGACCACTGAGCATTGGCCCATGGGGACCCTGCTCGGGGCCCTCAAAGTTCCTTTCCATCTGCTTTTACATGGCGGTGGGACCGCCATGTAAAGGCTGAGGGAAAGGGACATCGTAATCCCTTTGGTGGTGCCTGCGCAGGCGCCACCTCTATTGTAGGGATTACAGTCCGAACGCCTCCCCGATGGGCTCCTTGAGCCTGTTGGATGCGGCGGTCTTTCCCCCCGACCACTGCGCTCTGACTGCCAATTGTTATCCGGTCGGACGGCCTGTTGGTGGCAGTCCACCCGACATTGTAATGAGGGCCTAGGTTTTGTCAGAGAGAGTTTTATGGGACTGACCCTACCTCCTTGCAGAATCTGTTTCCCAGACACCCTGCTAATCACTTTAGTCATGCTGTTTTTCTCTGCTGGCAGCATCACAATTTTTAAGATCTATTTGGAAGGGCACACCTTCTATACTGCGGCACCTTTGCTTTAGAACCCTCTTTGTCTTTGTCTGCCCCAGATGCAGAATTGTATTTCTTCAGAAAGACACTTAAGAGTCATCTGTTCTGCTGAGTTATTTTGTTACTGTTAGTTATCAGTTCAAACTCTATGACGCGTTGGCAAATATTTACGCCCTACAAGTTTCTCATTCATTCATCCATTTATTAATTCATTCATTCATCCTTTCATCCATCCATTCATTTATTCATTCATAAATATCTGTTTAGTCCAAAGTACAGGAAAGTCTCACCCCTGTAAAGCTGTGAGGGGGCGTTGTGATGCCTTAAGATGGCACCTGGCCACTACCAATATGGCAGCTGTTTGGATCACAAATAAGCCTAACTATAGCTGAATTTAAGTACAATGGATTTACAATCAACCACCCCCGTTATGAAAACTGCAACACCACAAAAATTACATATCGCATTATTTGGTCACGCAAAACATTGCATGGAGGAACAAGCATTGCCAGAGCGAATAGATCTGGCTTGAATGTCCAAATGTATGAGAACACAGGGAAGTTCAAATCTGGGCCCTATCTCTTTGTAATCTTTCTCTTTCTGTGACTCCCATTACTGTGCCTAACAAGCGGGTTGCACAGAGACCGATATGTGTGCATTTGTACATGTTCGTGTGCATTTGAACAACGTCAGATCTATTGAATTAACCAATGCACCATTCTGTGTTTAGCAGTAATGTGTGTCTTCATTTTCAAATAGATCTCATGAACGCTGGTGAAGGCAGTCAAGTAGCTCAAAAGATTATGCATTGCCAAAGGACTGCATAGTTATCATGCCAAACATTCTGGGCCTCTATTTAACCACCCTCCTGTTGTTAAACCAGTGTTCTTTAGCAAACTCAATAAAACAGAAGCAAAACACACGGGAGCAAAACACAGTGTAAAATCCACGTAATATGCATAGCGAGTGCTAAGCAAACTTGGTTAAAAATCCTGTCAGTGAAATGTTCAATATGAAAATTTCAGACGGGTTGCATACCTCTCGTCAAAGCTAAAATGCTGACTATTTAATATAAAAATATATTTTTTAAAACTTTGAAACGCGTGATTCACATTTGAAAAAAACTATTACCAAACAACTATTTTCACGCAATATATTCCATTTTCAGAATCACACTCGGGTGAAATCCATTTAATGTAAATATTAAAATAAATCCCAAAGAAACACTTTTTTAAACAATAGAGAAATCCCCCTCGGCGGTTCTGTATTCATTGGTTAATGAACTAATATTACTTTAGGCCTGAAAGGATCACTTAGCAGCCTAAGTGCTTCATTCTTTTATTCGGTATACCTGCTGCGGACACATCCAGTTCCTGAGGACCGGCTCGTCTGCATGAGGTTTATAAAATGTTTACAATTAAATAGGGTCATAGTGACCCATTCTATATGCAGAACTTGAATGGCAAAACGGTGGTGTTATGTCCCATAAGCAATTCATTGTGGGAACCCCTGCGCTCTCTCTTTTGCAGCCTCCAATAATACTACATTCATTTCCTGCTACCTTGACTGTCACTCAAATTAAAATACCTCCTGAGTGGAAGGGCAAAAATCTTTCTTTTATGAGCTATTTCATGATTCTTATGTTTTAACGTGATATTTAAAGAGGAAGTGAAATATTGGAGTCAAAAAGTGGTGCTAAACAAGGTTGAAATACTTGCAGACTGTAGTGAAGCAAAATGATGTGCAGTTGTTCTAGGTATTGCACTGAGTAAGGACCCCGTTCAGAGGGACACAGGGCAAGCAGAAGTTACTGGGCCCAACCATGGGGATTGAGGCCTTTTTCTCCTGATGTCCCAGGGCCCGACCTACTATGGATCTTGAGCAACTGGGCCTAGGATCCCTCCAACACGTGACATTCAGTGGTAGCGCGAGTCAAGCAAGCTTCTTGCCGAACTGGCCATACCGGGCATCAGGCGTTTCCCCAGGAAGCTGGAAGGGTGAGGAACGGTTTTGTTACTGAGGGCCGGTTTTGCAGCAGTGCTGCAATATCGGTCCCAGTAACAAATGCAGCAAGCAAGCGTTTCCAGCCTCCCGGGGCCAGGCAGTGCTTCCTCAGGGGCTTGTCCAAGAAAATTGCCAGGTCTGCTCTGCGTTCCCAGTCCAGCCCTCCTTCTTGAGAAGGGGTGAGTAGGCACAGAGGTGTTAACTTAGACTCACAAATTAAACTACACCTAGCGGCAGCAATAAATGACTGTCCGGTCAAATCCTTGATTTTATGAAAAAAGGAGCATTTATATACAATCACAAAGTAAAATATGACATTTACAAACAACCCACACAGTCTCCTGATATCAGGGCTTTAGTGTCTCATAGGTGGGTCCCTGAGTCCCTCTCCCCTCCAGCTAGCAGCAGTGGTTATTCCACATTCCCTATAGGCAACATTCAGGGGAGTTGTCTTGGACCTGGCCCTTTTTGCAGGGTAATCCCCAAAATTTTGCCTCCTTCCTCCTGTTTTTCTGACCTGTTTTCTGGCTTTTTTGCTGGCTTTTGGACTCTGGACACTTTACAACTGCTAATCAACGCTAAAGTGCATATGCTCTCTCCCCTAAAATGTAATGGTAATTGATTTCTCCATGATTGGCCTATTTGATTTACTAGTAAGTCCCTAGTACAGTGCACTAGGTGTGCCCAGGACCTGTAAATCAAATGCTAGTAATGGGCCTGCAGCACTGACTGTGCCACCTGCATAAGTAGCCTTGCAAACATGTCTCAGACATACCCCTGCAGTGTCTGTGTGCGCAGTTTTAAACCGACATTTCGACCTGGCATATGCAAATCAGTCTTGACCCTGCTCCCCATGGGAACAGTCTAGCCCAAACTGCCAGGCCAGGTCCTCCCTGGACCAGAAAGAAGCATCCTGGGACAAGTTTCAGGGTATCACCCCTCATCAGCCAGGCTAGCTTGAATCCAGTGGCACGGTGAGCATGGGACCCACGTCTGGGCATACCCTTCCCACTTAGGGAAACAAATGCAAAAAGAACAGATGATGGACGGAATGCTGAACAAACTCAATCATGAGGGGTGATATTCCGAAACCGGTCCCAGGATGCTTGTTTCTAGTCCAGGGATGACCTGGCCTGGCAGTTTGGGCTGGACTGTTCCCATGGGGAGCAGGGTCAAGACTAATTTGCATATGGCTGGGTCCAAACTGGAATGGCGTAGCGAGCAAAAAAACAATGGATCTAACCCAGATCTGTGACTAGTGGTGAATGCTTGATTTGTTCAGCATTCCCTCCATCATCTGTTCTTTTTAGTTTTAGAAAGTTGGTATTTTCTTACTTTAACCATTCTGTGCCTTTGCCTGTATGCTGAATACATGCCTGGTTCAGGGTGACAATTGGGCTGATTGTGCATTCACTCTAGACAGTCACACAAAGGTAGCTGAGATGTGCCCTGGATATCCTGATGACCCATCACCAGACTGATGGGTCCTCCTGAGCTAGAGTGGTGGTAGGAGTTGACACTGACACCTGAATAAGGCTGTGCCTGTCCTCGCACAAAGCCGTTTCCACACCCCAGTAGTGTGTCTGGAGCCAGGGCAGGGAAAGGCAGGGTCTTGTGCAATACGAAGACTGTCCTTTGAAGTTTGCCTACTTCAAAGACTAAAATGGATATAAGCACTGGACCTGTGACCCCCTATCTTTAAAACACTTCTGGGTTGAGGGCATTCTGCCAGGAAAAAAGAGCTGGACTGCTGTCAGGAGTTACTGCCACTTTGCTGGATGCTTTGCTGTGCTGGCCTGCTGCTGCTGCTGCTTCTGTCCTGTGAGTGAAAGAACTGGACTTTGCTTTCTACATCCTGCTTCCAAGGTTCTCCAAGGGTTTGTGTGTGCTTGCCTCCTGTTAAGAAGTCTCAGGGCCATCAACAACTTCACCTGCCTCTTGCTAACATCACCTGGACATCTCTGCTGGGAGTCCTGATTTTCCAAGTGGTGCCAAATCCTGTTCCTGTGCCCTTGGAGCCGTGTGTTTGGTAGTGCAACCCAAGAAAAGTAACCCAGATGCCATCAGCAATGCTGCTGCCTGCACCGAAGCCGAGGGCACTGCTCGTGAAGAGCACCATGCACTGCCCTGACTTACACCGCAGCCCTGGTGTTGTCGATGATAGCAACTTATCAACTCTCACTCTGTCATCGAGGCCGCTGCCTGCACCGGAGCCGAGGGCACCGCTCTTGAAGAGCATGATGCACTGCCCTGACTTGCACCGCAGCACCGACTTCCCTGATGACAGTGCTCTGCACCAACGCCACGTTGCTGCCTGCACTGGAGCCGAGGGCATTGCTCGTGAAGAGCATGATGCACCACCCTGACTTGCATCATCGACCCAGCCGACACCAGCGCTTCAACCACAACACCGCAGAGATGATAACCGACCCGTGTGACCTCCTGACCTCATCAACCCAGTACTGTCGTAAGGAACCAACACCTCGGTGCCAACGCCGCATCACCTTCCCTGTACAGTAAGGAACCGACGCAACACCTTCCCTGCCTCGCAGTAAGGACCCAACATTGCACTGGCACCAACAATGCCTCACCTCCCTGACGCCATACAATGTCTTTGTTTTTCGTCATCTTCCAAGATACTGTAACCGCGATCCGTGTGACTCAGCAGCCGGCCCGCGCTCCCTCATGGTAGGCTCCAAACTGTTGGATTAGTACTGGTCACGACGTCGAGATACCTTCCGTTGGAGCTACTGGATTTCTAAGAGCTATACTTTTAAGTAATCTTTAAAAAAGTGATATCTTGATTAGTGTATGTTGTATTTTTGTCGTTTTGTTCTTGTTTTATTCAGATAAATATTGGCTATTTTTCTGAACTGGTGTGGAGTCCTTTTGTAGTGTTTTCACTGTATTACTCTGTGTGTGTGTGTACACAAATACTTTACACTTTGCCTCTGGGATAAGCCTGACTGCTCGTGCCAAGCTACCAAAGGGGTTGAGCAGGGGTTATCTTAGGTGTGTAATCCACTTACCCTCACTAAAGTGAGGGTCCCTACTTGCACAGGGTGTGAACCACTGCCAACTAGAGACCGCCATTTATAACAAGACCTACTAGTAGTTCGAGTTTCAGGAGTCCCCCTCCAACTCTCGAGTAAAGTCAAAAGTGTTCCAGCGCCTCAGAGGTATTCTGACAAGCGAATTCCCCCTGGACTGTCTGGCCCAAAAAACAGTCTTACCTGCACCAGCAGGATCCAAATGACTACAGTCTCTGAGCACACTTTCTTTGTGAATGCTGAAGCTGCTGCCTCTGGTAAGTCTTCCACACATGGCCCAGGAAGGCTGCAGTCGAGTGTCCTCTAGTTCCTCACCCGAGATCCTGCAGCGGCGGGGGGGAGGGAGGGGGCTTCTCGATGCTTCTTGAATGTTTGGTAAGTTCATTGGGTTCCCTCTCATAGATATATGGGGTGTGACGATCGTGGTGCTGGTCCCCAGTCACGGTCTGGGCCCACTGGCATCACAACAGGCCTCCTTCCTATGTCAATATATTAGACCACACCATGGGGTATATGTACAAGGAGTTAACGCCGCTGTAGCGGCACTTTTTTGACGGTACGGAGGCAATTGTTTTATCCCCATATGTACAAGCTGTCACTAACCTCAGTTAGTGGCTGTTTTCCGGCAAAAATGAGCATTTTAAAGATTGCCACTTCTGTTAGCGATAGTTAACGAAAATGAGAATCAAGGTAGGCGTTACCGTGCAAAAACGGCCGCTAACCCCACTTCGCAATATTTACAAGGAATTCCTTGTATGGAGCAAGACCAAAAAATCTGCCTCTAACTGCAGTTAGAGGCAGTTTTTTAAGACCAGAAAATAGCTGGTCTTAAAAATGGTGCAAAGACTTGGGGCCTCATTTCAGCAGGTTTTGGTGCTGGACAGTGCTGCAAGGAATGTTGCTGCGCTGCCCTGCTACAAAACTACAGGGCAGGAATGCGCACCATCAATAAGATAGGTCACATTCCTGGGACTCATTCATGAAAAGTGTTGCAGCGCTGCGACAAAACAGCAATGCAACACTTTCCACTACGCCCTTCTTGCGACATCATGGATGCACTGTATTGACTGTACATACAGCGCTCCCTGTCACAATTAATGACAGATACGTCTGGAATCCTGTGGCACTGTCTCACCCTTACGCCTGCCATGAGGCAGGCATAAGGTACTGACGCAGTGTTGTGCTACAATTGTCGCAGTGAAATCTGATGGATTTCACTGTGCCACTCCTATTAGGCTTTGTTGTGTAGGAATGCACACCCTGCATACATCATACCTGATGCAGGTATAATGTGGCACAGGGCTTCACAAGGTCACGCATATGCCTACATGCGTCACTTTGCAAATACGGCGCAACATGGTGCAAGAATCACGTTGCAAGTACGTCAAGAAACTGACGCACTGTCGGGGTGAAACTGTCAGAAGGGGCTCATGAACAAGCCCCCCTGTCTTTTTCACCTAAGTTGGCACACAATGGCTGCCATGCGCCAATGCTGGCACCCTTGCACCATGGTGCAAGGGTGACTCTGTTGCGGAGTTGATTGATGTTGTGGCTCCATCACTTCTCAAGACGTCTGCAGGGCATCTGGACTAGTGGAGGGCGGGAGTGAACCAGTTGGCCTTCTTGGAGTGTTGTTTGCCTTGTCTTTTCTTGAGGGGTGCCAGGGTGTTGTCGCAGTTGGAGATCCATCGGTGGAGGTTGCGCGCTGTGGTGTTATTGTCTGTAAGAGTTGGGGGAGTGGTGGTGCTGAGGGAGTTGACGAGAAGTTCTTCGATGGCCTTGATCCAGCTGCGAGGGGGGGCGATGATGGTGGTGGTGTACGGTGGGCATGGTGAAGACGTGATGTATACTGTGATAGTCGGTCCAGGAGAGTCCGGTGGTGTGGCTGTAGTTGAAGTTCCCGCGGGTGGAGGAGACGTGCTCGAGCATGTGTCCTGCTATGTGGGTTGGTGCGGTGACTAGCTGCTTGAGTCTGATGTTGGCGAGCTTCCCCAAGAGGGGTGGTGTTCTGGTTACTGGGGTTGTCCAGGTAGAACTTGAGGTCTCCGAGTAGGATGGGAGAGCCAGGGGTGCAATGAGGTCTACAATGGTATCGGTGAATGGGGGTCCATGGCCCGGGGGCCTGCAGATGAGCGTGCTGCAGAGGATGAGGTTGGGGTTGGTCCGGATCTGGAAGTGGAGGTGTTCCATGGTCACAGTTGGGTCATTAGAGTGCGTGGTCAGTAGGAGTCTGCTTTTGTAGGAGATGGCAATGCCTCCTCTTGGACGGTCGGGGTGGTCCTTGCTGTTGATTTAGTAGTCGTCAGGGATGACGATGGCGATGTCCAGTCCGGAGCAGAGGTTGGTCCAGGTTTCCGTGAAGAAGGCGATGTCTGAAGAGGTTGCGTTGAGGAGGTCTCAGATTTCTGTTGCGTGTTTGTGGAGGGACCGCACGTTGAGGAGGATGCAGTTGAGCCGGTCAGTGCACTGTTGGTCGGCTGGGTGGCACGAGGCACTGGTGTGCTGATGTGGCAGAAGGTGCATTTGTAGTTTCGACAGGCGCAGGGTTCAAGAGAATTCCACAGTGTTTCTAGATGGCAGGCAATGTGGCGCCCAGGGTTGATGGCGAGGAGGGTGCTGGCGTGGTAGCGGTGGAGTGTCCGAGAGGAGGGGTCCTTGGTGCTGGGCGCGGTCCAGGGGTGGACGGACGTAGACGGACTTGCCTATGGCTTGCCTTTGGCATGGGAGACGTCCATTACAACGCAGGCATTACATCGTAATGCCTTTACAATGCAACTTTTACAACGCAGGTGCCTTTACAATGCATGCCATTACAACACATGCCATTACAACGCATTGTAAGGTTAGTAATGGAGAATATTATGTTTTAGGGTGGGTATGGGTTTTGGGGTGCCAGGGTTAATTTTAGGGTTCAGGGTGGGTATGGGTTTTGGGGGAAAAGGTGAATTTTGGGGTTCAGGGTGTGTTTTGGGGGGGCAAAGGTGAATTTTAGGGTTCAGGGTGTGTTTGGGTTTAGGGGTGCAAGGATTAGTCTTAGGGTTGTACTCACTGGAGTGGGAATAGTAATTTTTACCCCTCCGCTATCCAGCACTTTCGCTACTGTTGCAATATGCATAGTTTTAGTATGCATTGTTGTTGGAAATGGCCCTTTTTGCAGGGTTATCCCCAAACTTTTTGCTTCTTCCTCCTATTTTTTCCTGACTTCTGTTTGTTGGCTATAGGACTCTGGCCACTTTACCACTGCTGATCAGTGCTAAAGTGCATATCCTCTCTGTGTAAATTGGTATTGTGATTGGTTCTCCCTGATTGGCATATTTGTTTTACCAGTAGGTCACTAGTAAAGTGCACTGAGTGTGCCATGGTTGATAAATCAAATGCTACTAGTGGGCCTGCAGCACTGATTGTGCCACCCACATGAGTAGCCCTGAAAAGATGTCTCAGGCCTGCCACCGCGGTGCCTGCCCGCAGTTTGTTAACTGCCATGTCGACTTGGCAAGTGCACCCACTTGCCAGGCCCTAACCTTCCCTTTTCTTACACATAGGGCACCCCTATGGTAGGCCTAAGATACCCCCCTGGGCAGGGTGCAGTGTATGTGAAAGGTAGGACATGTACTGGTGTGTGTAACATGTCCTGATAGTGAAATGCTGGCAATTTCGTTTTTCACTATTGAAAGGCTATCTTGCCCCATAGGATAGAATAGGGAATGCTTTGTAACATTTTACAAGCATATCTTCCCATAGGGATAAGATAGAAAAATGGAGTTTGGTATCCCTGAACTCAGAATTTGATAACACATCTTTTACTAAAGATGGTTTTTAAATTGTGTGTTTGAAAATACCACTTTTAGAAAGTGGCTATTTTCTTGTTCAACCATCCTGTGTGCCTCTCCCTGTTTGTGGATTGACTGTCTGGCTTTGGAGTGACAGGGGCTGGGGAGGTGCAGTGGCTCCAGGAGTCTGGATGAGTCAGCACTAGGCTAAATAGGCCTGATCTGCATTTGGAGTGGTGGGAGGAGTAGCACCTGTACCTGAATAGGGCTGTACCTGCCTTCCACAATGCTGGCTCCGCCCCCCTGTGGTGTGTCTGGGGCCAAGGCTCACACTGACAATGGATGTTGTTGTGCACTTGCAGAGTGCCCCCTAGAACTGGTTTGAACTGGGCTCAGAGCCCCTTGCACAAAGAGAACAAAGACATTTTGGGGTATAAGTATTAGACCTAAAACCCCTGAACTTTAGATCATTCCTGGAATTCAAGAGGAACCTTTGCCAAGAAGAAGAGCTGGAGAGACTGAGGAGAAGTACTGCCCTTGCTGTGTGTCTGGGGTTGGCCTGCAGTTGCTGTTTCTGCCAAGGAAAGGAGAAGGACTTTGCTGTGTCCTGTGTCCCCTGCTTGAAGGAGATCTCCAAGGGCCTGAAGTGAGCTGGCCTCCTGTTCTGAAGTCTCAGGAACACAAATACTTCACCCACAGCTCCCCTGAACTCTGCTGCTGTGAGTTCTGACCTGCCAAGAGGTGCCTGTGCCAGTTTTGGGCCTCTGGAAGTTGTTGCTGCTGTTTGGGAGCTGGAAGAAAGAAGAAACGTGAAGAACTGCTAAAATCGACGCACCGCTCTTCTTGCGGCTGTTTTCTTGACGCATCTCCACGTCGCGTGAAGAATTTCCACGCATCGCTGTGCTGCTGCGAAAACCGTTGCAGCGCCTGTCGCCACTGCAAGAATCGACGCATCGGGGGATCGCGGCTGAAGAGGACTGACGCAGCGCCGGTCGCCGCCGACGCATCCATCGCCGGTGCATCCCGGATTTCCACGCATCGTACCTGTGCGGCAAGTTTTTCCAATGCATCACCCACGGACTGGAACCGTCACGAAGAATCGACGCATCCCTCCCCGTACAGACCGAATTCGACGCAACCCTTCCTCTGGGTGCAGCGGGACTGTCGCATCGCCTCCCCAAGGTCTCAGGAGTGTCGCATCTCTTTGTTTTCCAACGCTGCTGCTGTTTGGCTTGAGAACTTTGATGCATCTACAGGTACTTTGGTGAAAAGTCACACATCCATAGTTTTCTATGGTACAAGTTCTTGAAACCTTTTTTAAGTCATATTTTTAACTGTGTATGTTGGATTTTTGTCGTTTTGGTCTTGTTTCGTTTACATAAAGATATTTTATTTTTCTAAACTGGTGTGGTGTCCTTTTGTGGTGTTTTCACTGTGTTACTGTGTGTTGGGTCAAATACTTTACACATTGCCTTTGGGACACGCCTGTCTGCTCGTGTCAAGCTACCAAGGGGGTGAGCAGGGGTTATCTAAAGTGTGTATCCGCCTTACCCTGACTAGAAGCAAGGGTCCCTATTTGGACAAAGGTTCCCACCTCTGCCAACTAGAGACCCCCATTTCTAACAATTGTAATGGAATGCGATGTAATGGTATGCGTTGTAACGTCATATATTCCTTTGACACACCAGTGGTCTGCACGCTTTGCATGGGCGAACAGCGGCTGCCATTGAAAAGTGCTGCGGGGGGACTGGACATCTGGGAGGCGGGAAAGGACACTGGAGGGGGCGGGGAAGCGGGGGGTGTGAGCGGGGGTTGTAAATATTTTTTCTAATGAATTCTTACCTCGAGGCTGGTTCCCGCGTCTTCTGTGCTCCTGCTCTCCTGAGTCTGCTTCCAGGAACAGGAAGCAGGCAGCCAGGCACCCTCCCCTAAGCCAATCACAACGCTACAATGCGGCGTTGTGATTGTTCTTGAGCGCCGTGACATGGCGTTCAGCCAGGGGCTGGAGGGGTGGGCATGTTCTCCATGCAGGCTGTAATGCAGCCTGCATTGCGAACAGGGAAATGCGCATGACTGCTTTGGGTGGCCTGAGAGGGCTAACCAAACAGTCATTGCGCACTTGAGTGGGCATACCACTCCGCCCCTGCCTTGCTCCGTGAGTGGAGCAGCCCTACCCACCCTCCCGCTCGCAAAGGAAACATAGCATGTGTGATCAGAAAGAAATCAACATGTTATTATTTTACCACTTCTTGCACTGCTTGAAAGCAGTGGGGCGACGCTCTTCCGCCATAGCGGACGAGCCACCACTGGGGGTGCGTCATCCACAGGTGCTAGGCCTGGGCGACTCGACCCCTAGGCCTCCTCCGCTACGCATCCCACCTTCTCCTTACCTGGACATTGACACTGTGGCGCAATCCGCTGCACTCTCTCCAAATCTGTGACTCAGCCAGCAGGAACCTCAGCCAGGTGGGATTTCACAAGCCTGGGTACAGCAGTCACCGCCAAGTCCGCTGGGGAACCTCCCGATGCAGGTGATGCAACAGAGCCCCCTTAGGGGTGAAGTTGCAGTGCTCCCGCCACACAAGTTCGGCACAGCTCAGAGGCCTCACCCTCCACAGCGTCCGGCCAGTGCAACATAATCCAGCCTGTGATGCACAGAGGCGCCACCCACCATTGGTAATCTCCTCCGTGCACCACGGTGTAGTGGTGGATCATAGTATGCAATGCAGACCTCCCTACGTTGGTGCGCAAGATCGCCTCTACCATTCACAGCTCCAAAGGGCTCAAGGCGGTCTTCTCACACAGCTCAGCAACGTGTCTCCATGCGACCTGCCAGACTTCACCACCAGGTAAGGGAGATCGCCGCGCCACAATGGCTACTGCCACGGCCTAGCGACTGCACAGCACCTCCGCATCCCACTCCGGGTCCAAGGCGCAGGCCCAGCAAGGCCTCCAGGCCCAAGACGCAGGCCCAGCGAGGCCTCCAGGCCCCGGGGACTGTCCGCGCTTTCAAGGTTTTGAATGCCATGGTGTTGCAAGGAGTGCGCAATGAAAAGTAGTGCATCACTGGTTTTGCACCGCGATGCGCCTCTTTTCATGGATGTAGCCCTGAATTTCCTCTTCCCCTGGGACTCTGGCTGGTCATCCTGGATGTTGGGGGGCTTGAGGGGGTTGTTGATCTGTGCTGCACTTGGCCCTGGCTGCTCCATTCTGCATTCCATTGTTCTTTTTCCTATTTTCCATTGGCGGTGGACTGATAGGCTATTTTTGCCTATAGAGGAAAAAAAACTCATGTTGGGCTGACTAACGTGCGTTTTTTTACCGCTAATGATTCTTTCGTTAGTCTTTGCCCGCTTACGCCAGAATTCCTATCGCCTTCACGTTAGTGTTACCGGCAGTTTTCACTGCGGCTCCCTGAAACTGTCACCATGTAGCGACGTCTTGTAAATACGTAGCTAACACGGCGATAGTTTTCAGCAGTACGCGGCGGTAGGAAAACTGCCGCTAACTAGCATTAGCGGTAGTTAACGCCAGTCCTTGTACATATGGACCCATGGAATATGTCTCCTTACAATGCATGCAAATACATCGCATGCCATAACAACGCGGTCGTTACAACAACCGCATTGTTACAACGCGAACCAGTACATCGCAAGTCATTACAACGACTTGCTGTAGGGGCGCGCTGGACTTAGGAATAGAATTATTCACTATTCCTACTCCAGTTTGTGCAACAGCAGGGAAAGTGTTGGATTATAAATCCAACACCAGCACGCCCCCTTCAGCAAGTCGTTGAAATGACTTGCAATGTAATGGTACACGTGGTAACAATGCAGTCGTTGTAACGACCGCGTTGTAAAGGTACCGCGTTGTGGAGACAGCGTTGTAAATGCTGTTTTCCGGCCCCATGTTTCTTGCTCTGTCCTGGTGACCCCCCCCCGGTATAGGGGGTCACTGTTCCTCCTCTGTACACATGCTATGGCCCAATTAGCATAGCAGCACACTTCACAGCAGCTTCACCTGGCATACGGGGTCACCGACTTGATACCGCACACGGGCTGGTGACCAATCAACACACAGCAATCTTCACGGTAGCCCCACCTGGCATACTCGGTTACCGACTTGATACCGTAAAGGGGCTACAGCCCAATCGGCGCAGCAGCAATCTTTACTATGGCCCAAATAGGCATACGGGGTCACCGACTTGGGACTGTGTACGGTCAATGACCTGTTCGATGCAGCAATGGTCACGGCTCACTTCACGGTGACCCTCCTCTGGCATACAGAGGTAACTGACTTTTCCCTGCACAAGAGTAATGACCCAATTGGTGCTGCAGCCGTAACATCACATCTCGCTAAGGGGATCCACTCACCAGGATCCCTCCACGGAACCTCGCTCCCTCCAGCGCTCTTGACTTCCTCACAAGACATACTGGTCTTGGCAAGCAGGCAGGCGCTGGTGCTCCAGGCTCCAAGGGCAGGCAGTTTTGAATTCCCTGGGTGATGTCCTCTCACTCAGCTGGGAGACTAGCAGGCCTTGGCTCCCAGTTCTGGCCAAAGGGAGAAGTCTTGCAGATATTCACCTCCTTGCACAGTCCAACTGGCTGTTTGATAGTTGACCATTTTTGGGGGTCTCAAGCTCCCCTTCTTATAGTCCATTTCCAGACACTAAATGTGATTTAGAGTCTGAGTCTTTGAAGTCTATGTTGGGGGGCTGCATCATTTTCAAGTGCCCTCTCCTCTGTTCTCTCTTTATTCAGAAACCGGTCTGTCACAGCAGCAGCAACACAGGCCATGGGAGAGACTAGAAGCTCACACATGGATGTCAGCCACAGTGATATGTGTATCCAGAGGTTAACCCAGGGTCTAAGCCCTACTCTTTATGATTCTCTAACCAGCCCCATCTACTTTCGGAGATGTGCCCAGGCACCTTCCCAGAGACAACTCATAATCAAATAGCACGCTTTGAAATGTATAAAGAGCGTGGCTCTCCTTTCCTCCAGTGTGCCCCACCCAGCTTACAGGTATGCAGCAATAATACACAAACCTGTCTGAGGGGATTCCTATACCTCCTCTCTTCATGTTCCTACAGTCAGCCCTGGGTCTCCCAAAATGAAACCCAAAGTCTTCCATGTACTGTACCATTCACAGGCACACATACTCCCAGCACATGAATATAGCATACATGCACTGCACAACACTACATCCTTTACGTATTGTATCATTCACAGGAACACATGCAACCAGCACATCCATATAATATACATGCACTGCACAGCACTGTAGTATCCCGGTATTGTACCATTCACAGCACATATACACCCAGCAAATGTATACCACACACACATTGCACAGCCCTACACACCAAACGATGTAGGCCAAGGGTGAGTTAAGCATACAGCAGTGAGCCAGTGTGCCTCACTCCAATGACACTGGTAAAGGGATCTTGTCACTCCTACTAATCACTACAGGATGAGCTGTCACCATCGCGCTCGTGCAGCTTAACATCTGGCAAACACAGTAGCCTTTCACCACTATTAGGCAAGAAGTTTGGGTGCTGCCTCCCTGTCCAAAAAGACTGCAATCCATGAGATAGGCCTATATCATGGTGCACATGCATGATCAGTGTTCTCCTATAGCAACAAAAATCAGCATTAGGGATCCTGACATCAGTACAGTTGGGGCACTCAGGGCAGGCAGGGGTGCACATCCATCACCTTGAGAAGGTCTTTTCCATTTCAACAAATACACCTCCAAGATCAGAACACCCCAAACCAACTCCTAACCTGGAGAAGTTGGGTGGGCAGACTCAGGGCCGGCCTTAACACTGGTGGCGCCCTGTGCGACAATGTCTTTTGACGCCCCCCAATGACCACCTCTGCCATGGATTCCCTCACTAGCACCCTTTAACAGTGCCCCCTCGAGTCGCTGTAACCACTGTCTCTCGGATTCATTTAGTTTTATAGCACCACTCATACCAGTGTAAGGTGCCAGAGCACTTTACACTGCACACACATTGCACAGAGACAATCATATGTGTGTAAATCAGTGTATAGGAAATGTTACATCAGACAGTAGTGCAAGGTGTAGTGTAGGAGTGACATGTCATCGATACTGGTAGGCAATATAGTTTAAGAGTCCTTATTCTGGTAAAGCCAAATTCCGAATGTAAAACATAACATCATTGTTAGGGGTTCTCTTTAATAATAAGAATTGTTTTCTAACCAAATGAACCCTTTTGACAAGATTAGGATAATGAAAGACTGGGCAAAAAAACATATAGCTTTAACATATACCTTGCAGTTTGCATGCAGCTCTTTGATGACAGTTAATAGCTCAATGCAGAGACGTTTTAAAAGTTTAAGGCGTGGGCAAAGTGGACACTGGCCCAGGGCCCCAGGTTTTTAGGGGGCCCCCTGATAGAGGCAGCTCGGTTCTGCAGAGAGGCTTGCCCTGATGACCTTTAATAATTTTTAGCTTGTTTTAAATACTGTTTTTAGTTAATTTATTTTTAATGTGTGTGATGTGTGAGAGGCTGCTGCAGACAGTTTGCATAAAATATTGTGTTTACGTTTCATGCAACATCCATAAAACAAGTTTCTTTGGGATTAAAACAGGACCTCACATATTAGAAATGGGAGGAAGTCACAGATTTTATTTCACAGAAACTATTTGCAGTAATATTAGTGAGCTGCTGGTGTATCTCAGTATCTTAGATGTAAATGCATTTACAATTTGGACGAGTGCGACTGTGCACTGTCTGTGACTTGGCCAGAGAGGCCACGAAAGAGCTGCAATTGGTTAATAAATTTAAACCTAATCCAAACAAGGGCCCCCAAAATACGTTTGACCCAGGGCCCCCAAAATCCTTAAGATGTCCCTGGCTCAATGTTCTATATTAGAATTTTGACTTACAAACGACAAGTAACAAAATGAGCTCTCTTACAAAAGCAGTAACCCACTGACCTATTTACATTATATGCACTTTGTTATCTGCATGGTGCACGTTCTTAGCAGCAGGCAATTTAACCTTCTGCGCTACCTTAGGACGAGTCAAAACTTCCCCTAGACAAACCTCCAGTCTCTTTCCAGGATGAGATTAATCACCAGAGTTCCCTTGACATTTTAATTGATGCCTGAAAATTGCTGGAGGCCAGGAGGCGTCAGCAGGTGCTCTTGAAATGATAATATACTTGGGAAAATGACGCCCCCACCCCAAGTCAGCGCCCGGTGCGGTGGCACCGATCGCACCGCCCTAGAGCCGGCCCTGGGCAGACTGGTGAACCCAGTGGGAAAGTCCATCAGCATTCCAGTGGCTCAATTCAGCTCTGTGCTCCATTGCAAAGTCTAACCCTTGCAAAGAAATAGACCAACAACTTGGGATTCTCTCCCTTCATAGCCATTAACCCATTCAATGACTTATGATCCATTTGCACTACAAACTTAGTGCCAAACAAGTAAGGCTGGATGGTACGCAAGGTTTATACTATAGGAAAGCACCCTTCTCAATAGCATGGATATGCTTCTTGCTGATGTCTGAGTGATTTGAAAAGGAGGCATGGAAGCTTGAATTGATCATTTCAGGGCTTCCGAATGAAGTTTTTAACATTTGATTTGCATGGTTATACGTTTTGGAATCAGATACAAGCCTAGCCACAGATTGTAGCTGGGTTTGTAATGGTCAGAAGGTATGTTTGAGTGCTCTGATGAGTAGAAGGTTGCCCATAATCAATTTGAGATATCACAAAGGCTTGAATTAGAGCACAAAAGTCAATTTTTATTTAGTAGGGGCTTCTTAAGATAAAGGCTGTTGTAGCTGATTATGCGTTGAGATCAATGTACATTTTCATCCAAGCTTTGAGTCAATCTAAAAAAACAAAGAATTTGACTTCTTGGCCAAGACTAGGAGAGACGCCTTTGATTTATAAGTTATATCCTTTTCATAAGGATGGTATCCATTTGCAGAATGTAATTCTATCCTAACCTACTACTTCATACAGACTTTAGATGCAGAAATCTGTGTCCAAAAATATATGCTACTATGATTAAGAAATCACTAACTATGAAACACCATGGGCAGCAGTGACTGCATGACCATAAACCATGCCCATTCAGGATAACCTATGAATAGAATATCAAATTCATGGTATTGGTCATCCATCAGTTTACAAGAATAATGGCTGACTACTGGATGACTAGGGGTAAAGAATACTGCATGACGAGAGGTTTAGAGAAGTAGTTGAGCATTATCACAACGAGGGAGACTGATGAAAAATACAAACCAGCAAGAGGGCATGCTAGGGTAAAATCATGGATGCAAATTAAATGTCATGGGAGTATGATAGTGTGGACTAATGACAGCCATTGGGAAATGTAGACATGAACAGGCAGTATTCACCTTATATCGGTGTATAACTTATGTCAATATAACAAGGAATGTTGTAAACTCAGCACAGATATCTATAGAGGTTAGCAATGGAATTCATACAGCAATGACTGATTATACAAAAACAAAAAAGAAGGAAGATAAAAACCAACTGATTTTTGTATGTACACAACATCTGTAAAAATGAAGGTTTAAAAAAAAACACACTAAGTATCACAAGTGGTCTGAGACTACAGAATATTAATAGAACTGGAAAAGAGCTACAGTTTATTTCTTCAAAAAGAAAAAGCTTCTAATAATTCAATAAAGGTATTTTAAGGTAGGTAATGGAATACTGACATGGTAGTGTACTACTCTGAAAATGCGTCGGACCAACAAGGGTTCAGACATGAACAATTGCATAATTTAAACAGCAATACAGGTATACTAGCCATGGCAAACTGAGAAATGAATGAGCTAGAGCATGGAAGGAAGGGTATGGGAGTAAGATACCATTACAGTGAAAAATAATCAAGTGCAGTTCGTAACGACAGTCAGCGTGTGATGTTCTCACATCTTACAGACCTCTGAACTGCAGCTGGAACAGGGCAATTTGTACAGCATTTTTGAAAAGCAGTCAGTCACAACACTTGAAAGCCACTCAGTGAAAGCCTGCTTGCAGATTACATAATAATAATACTGCTACAAACCATCATAAAGTGGCACCCAAACTTCATCACTGCTGAGCAGTAACAATGTCTGTTACACCCTGGATCCAGAAATAGATAGACCTCATATGTGTAATATAGGTTTAACTATGCTAGGAAACATGTGGAGAATACAATGTTAGACGTGCATGACAGCGTGCCTCTTGACAATACAACACTGAATATATGCGGAGCACACTTCACAAAAGGATATGTCACATTGTGCGCAGTATTAGGAGATTGCAAATCCTTAAGCAGCTGAAAAACTTGTTGTAGGCCCTGCTCATTAGGCTCCAATCCATTGTGTAAAGTAAGTGCTGCTGGGCTTCAGGCTATCAATTTCTTGAGGCCAGTCACATAGTCCAACAAAACGTATAGAGTATCCCTCCTAACTTTACGGCACTGGGCGCAATGAGAGGAAGTGCTCGCCACACCTAGACTCCACTCTAATTGGGGTGGGGAAGGAAAAAATCCTTTTTTATGTATAATCCTCTATTAGAGTCAAGCTTCATCATTGGGTTCACCCTGACTCCTACAGGCCAGGGTAGGCTCAACTGTATTTCAGGGAGCTCTTAAGAGAAAGAGACTAGGGGGTGTAACTATTCGATAAAAAAACCTCATCCACTCCAAGGTATCCCTTTATTCACGGAGCGGATATGGGCATTTAAAAACAGAATTATGGAAGGGAGCTGTAGGATTTAATAATCCTATGGCCCTTACTTGACTAATATATTTCCTATCCTACCTTGACAGGCCTATAACGGTCCAAGGCTTTCATCAGGGTAAATTCTGTTCCATTTCTAGGAGGTGCTTACAAGATGAGAGGCACTACGTACCATTACAGACAGACCCTACGAGCTGCTTAAAGCACACCATAAAAAACCTGGTGGATGAAGCTATAGAAAAGAAATGGATCTCAAAGAAAGAACAGGAGTTCCTGTTCACCGTGGAACCTAGGATCCCCCAATTTTATACGATCCTGAAGATACACAAAGGGAGATCCCCCTCCAAGGAGACCAATTGTATCCAGCATCGGGTCAGTACTTAAACCACTGCCAAAATATATGGACTGGTTCCTCCGACCTCTGGTCACAGGTATCAAATCATACATCAAAGATACCAAACACCTACTGAACCTTTTGAAGGAAATTAAATATGATCATTCCACAGAGACCCTCATATGCCTCGATATAGAGACGATATACACCAGCATTCCGCAGGAATCACAGACATACTGTGCAACCAAGACTGGCCGCGGGCTGCACCGATAAGGTGGATAATGGAACTCGCTAGATTGGCCTCCATAGAGAATTTCTTCATTTTTGAGGACCAAATCTACTTGCAATGCCATGGTACGATGGGGAGTACCTTTGCTCCAAGCATAGCCTGCCTCTATATGGGCTGGTTTGAGGAAGAGAACTTCTGGTCGAACAACCCTTTCCAAAACCTGATAAATTTATGCTCACACTACATTGATTATATTTTGCTCATTTGGCACGGGGATGAGAATACTACAGAACCCTTCAGGATATGGCGGAATGAAAGAAACCCATTTCTATGCTTTACCATGACCACAAATAGGAACAGTGTGTCTTTTCTCAACATTAACATCACAGCAAAAGGTGGTAAGCTAGTAAGCTCCCTAGATACAAAAACACGCCTGCAACAGTCTGCTCTACTTTAACAGTGCCCATCCACGAGCCCTCAGAGAAAACCTACTGGTTGGGCAATTTCTCAGGATCAGACGGAACTGTTCGGATCTACACGATAAAAAAAAGAATCAGTTAACCTCACAAGAAACCTCAAGGAAAAGGAATATCCAACCAAGATTATCAAAAGAGCTTAGAAAAGGGCCACAACATTCCTCGAGAAGCACTTCTGGAAATAAACACAAACGAAGATGCTAACTCCCTCATCTGTGTTAGCACATACAATGCATCTTCGAATGATCTCAAAAGAATAATAAACAAACTTTGGCGCATCCTGACGCCAAATCGCCTGACGTTCAAGAAACCTCTCTTCTCATTTAAACAGAACAGCAGTATAAGGGACAGATTAGTAAACAGCAATACGTGGAAACATCCATCAGAAAGACAGACCACTCTTTGGGATTTAACTCCGGTTTTAGGACATTTCCCTTGAGGTAACTGTACAGTCTGCCCCCTTATGACTCATACCAAACAGATTGATCTGGGTCTCCCTACACTATGGGAACAGAGATGCCATACAAACTGCAATAGCAGTAATGTGATATATATCATCACCTGTCCCTGTGGTCTCCACTACATAGGGAAAACAACTAGAAAGATCAAGATACGAATAGGCGAGCATAGGAGCACAATCAGATGCAAGAAAGCATCAGCCAGGCTAACTGCACATTACTTGACTGTGACATTAGATGGTCCATCAGTGAAAAACTAAAACCTGAATCAAACAGACTACTAGAAAAAGAACAAAGGTGGGTGTACAAATTGAAAATGGACATAAAAGGACGTCCAACAACATTCCGTGGAACCAGTTGAATCTACGTTAACCCTCCATGTGAATGTTACAGACTTGAGTATCATCATCCTTCAGCATAATGCTGACTTGCAACACCAAGGTGAGTAGACCAACAGCTATCACAAGCATGATAGCACGATACAAGGGCAAGTCCATCATGCCTGCATGAACAAATTGGGCGTGATGATTAAAAACTAGTAATAGGACTGACTCCTTTCGCCTAATAATGTTCACAGCAGTACTGTTGAGTATAGTACTACTAAAAACGATACCACTAACATTTACAGAGAGAAGTCAATCAGGGTGTGGAATGTGTTCATAACTATTGCTCTGAATATGACTTAAACTGCAAATTTTGGTTTCAAAAATTGTTTTTTTGTTTTAAACACACATTCCTGCTACAAATATTATCACTGAGTCTACCTTTCCTATCACCCAATTGGCGTTTTGTAGTCCTTTTGTTCAACTGGACTACACCGTCAAAGCAGCGCAGCACATGATACGCACGAATATGCCTCTTTTTCCCGCTGCCCATCACCCCGCATGTTGTTACAACGCGGTCGTTAGAATGACCGCGTTGTAGCAACGCATACCATTACCACGCAAGTCGTAACCACGACTTGCGGAGGGGGGCGCTGGATGTTGGAATAGTATAATTTACTATTCCAACTCCAGTGTGTGCGGAGAGTAGGGAAGGTGTTGAATTTTAAATCCAACACCTTTTCCCCCCTCCGCAAGTCGTGGTTATGACTTGCGTGGTAATGGTATGCGTTGTTACAACGCGGTCGTTGTAACGACTGCGTTGTAACAACATGCGGGGTGACGGTTTCGTGGTCAGGGTTGTTTACCGATACGCACGCCACCCATGGCACTCGGAAGTTAGCACGTTGCTGTAACGTGCATCTCCCAGCTGGCCAGGATTAATGACACCACAGTTATCAATGGTGTGAAAGGGCCAGCCCTGGGAGATGAAAATGGGCTCTCCCTCAATTACAATGCCACATGCCAGGGAGGGCAGGAACCGATTAGGTGTAGGTGTGGGATGGACCCTTGACAAAGTAAGTAGTGTCTCATCATTTAGGAGCTGTGAATTACGGCACCACGGGCAGTAAGAAGCAAACAGTAATGAGATGTTTTTCCTGTTTACCTTTATTTTCCCAACTTAACTACTGCAGGGTTTGACTACAGGGTCTCCCCTTTGACCTCCTGCCCCAGTGGGATCATAAGCTCCCAGACTGAGGCTGAGTCGATATGAGACAAGAAACCGATTATGTTCTTTTTAAAAAGATTAATGCCATTTGTCTGTTTGCCTACATTAATGTATGCAACTGACAGGCCTGCCTCGTGTATGAATGACTGATGCCTAAAGCAATATACACTTTGGGCACAAAATGCAAAAAGATAATATGTAGCATAGTATGCTATCATGTATTAATTTACCTTTTGAATCTGATGAGGTGAGTGACCATGCACTAGTAGGGCACACTTTGCGGTGTTCTGACATTGATTTCCTACATTGAGTTTGCATGGTAGAAATGTGTCACAATCACTAATCACGATAATAAAAAGTGCATGAGAAGTTGGGCATACCACACTTCAAACAGCCACACAATGGCACATGATCAAAATACAGCACAGATTATGCAGCTAAGAAATGTGTATGCGATCTTTCTTTTTCAGGTCGTATGAAGAGCGGCAAGTATATACCTGCCAGGGCATGCGATTTGTAATTGCATGCTACACTTGATTATTTAATTCCACAAATTGCTGCACCACTGGGGGGAGTGTTTTACAGTTGAATTTACCCTGATGAAAGCCCCTGACCTTTTTTGGCCTGTCAGAGGAGGGCTGAAACATGTTGGTCGAGTAAGGGTCATAGGGCCATTAACGTTTACAGTCCCCTTTCATAATTCTGTTTTTAATTGTCCCCATCCGCTCCACAAATAAAGGGATTCCTTGGAGTGAATAAGGCATTTTTATCTAATAATTACGCCCCCTGGTCTCTTTCACTTAAGAGCGCCTTGAAATATGGTTGAGCCCACTCTGATCTTCAGGAGTCAGGGTGAACCCGATGATGAAGCATGACACTAATAGAGTGTGTGACGCTTATATATAAAAAAGGAATGTTTTTCCTTCCCCACTCTGAGTAGAGTGGAGTCTAGGTGAGTCTAGGTGTGGCGAGCACTTCCTCTAATTGCGCCCAATGCCGTAAAGTTAGGAGGAATACTCTATAGGTATTGTTGGTTTAGCTTCGGGAGGACGTATCCCCTCTCTCCTTTCTTAGGTCAGAAAGGACCTCTCCACCCTCCAGGACTGGTGGGTATTCGCCACACTTACGGTTCCTTGTTTTTCAGGCAATCACATAGTCCACCACATCATTCCATGGAGACTCTGAGGTTCCTTCCCACTCTTCTCTGACTAAGGTGAGTGGACGTCAAAGCGGGTGTCCATATAGAAGCTCAAAGAGACTGAACCCTACCCCCACCTGTGAAATCTCTCAGTAAGCAAACAAGAGATGTGGCAGGAGAAGATCCCACTTCCCCAGAGGTTCTCTGGCAGAGTTGCCATAATGCCCTTCAGTGTCTTGTTAAACCGCTCCACCAAACCATTGATTTGTGGGTGGTAAGCCGTGGAGTAGTATGTCATACCAGCTTGCTCTCACATATCTCTCATACAAGAAGAGATGAAATTGGTTCCCTTTTCAGTAATTACCATCCTTGGAAATACGACACTAGAAAAGATGCACAGGAGAGCTGGTTACCTGGTGGCATGATCCACCACAACCAACATATACTTGTTGCCTGGCTGTGAGGGAGGGTTAAATGGACCAATTATGTATATTCCCACCCGCTCAAATGGAACACTTACAACTGGTAGAGGCACTAATGGTGCTGTAGTCCTCCCTCCTGTCTTACCATTCATTTGGCAAGCGGGACAGGTCCTACAAAACGTCTCTGCGTCTTTACGCATCCCAGGCCAGTAGAACTGACGGTCCAACCTATCCTGGGTCTTTCTAATCCGTAAGTGTCCTGCTAAAGGCACTTCATGGACTAGTGACAACAGAACGTTTCTGTGCACTACTGAACCACTAGCCTCTTGCTAAGTCCTGACTCAGGATTCTCTGGCTCACTATAAATTAGTCCATCCTCCCAGCCAACATCGTGTTTCGCAACCACTCCTTTGATAACCTGTTCCTGGGCTTCCTTTCCAAGTCTCCCATGCTTAGGGCACTCCTCCTGTGCCTTGCAGAAATCTTCCCAGGTAGGCCATCCAGCAGCTAGCAAACCCTGCAGCTCTGGAAGCAACCCACACTCTAGAACCTGGTCCACTTCAGGAGCCTCATCCTCCCCTCCTTCTAGAGCAGAAGCGATGAACTCCACGGCTATTACCTTCCTTGAATCTGCTCTTTCCAGCAAACTACCTTGTCTTGGTCCCTGCAAATCAGGAATGATCTGAGTCCCACTCTTAGAATGATGTGGAGCCTGTGCTCCGGTCAAAACAGCTGACGTGGTCCAAGCCATAAATGTTACTGGACCTGGCACCAAGCCAGGGTCAATCAAATTATTGCCCAAGAGACATCCAGCTCCTTGCTTTTCCCTTAGCCCAACATCAATCATGGCCCCCTTGCCATCGAGCTGAATCTCAACCCTGGAAACTGAGTACTCCATGGCCTCTCCACTGGTTCCCAAATCTGTCTCCTTGGTCCCAGGGAGTATCTCATCAGGCTTAAGGTACTTCTTCTCAACTATAGTGCCGAAGGATCCAGTATCCTAAATGGCATGCACTTACCTCCCTTTGACACTAACTTCCTGCACAAACCCCATTGTGTTAGGATAAATGTGCTTCGGAGCATCTTGGTTCCTCTCCCAGATCTCCATAGCTACTAGGTTGAGTGCAGCGGGCCCTCTCAGGTCCCTTCATTCACTGGTAACATGCTTGCTATCACGGGTGCTGCTGGGTCAGAGTATTTCACCTGACAATCTCTCCTGAAGTGTTCCACCTTGTGGCATCTGAAGCACATCACTACCTTGGACTTGGAAGAACCTCCCTGTCCTCCCTTCTCATGATGCTCCTTCCCGACACATCAATACCATTCTCTTTTTTTTCTTTCCACCCCCCCCCCCGAGTCCCAAGTGAATTACCCTGGCCCTTACCCTTCTGTTTGGAACCAGTGTGTGGGGAGTTCCTCTCCCCATTTGGTTTAGAACCATGCAGCTCTAGCCCTGTGTGAACCCTGCTAGTCACTTGTCAGTTAGCACTGCAAATTCTCTGGATCCTTTTCTGTCAGATCAGTCAGGCATTGCCTAAGTGGGGTAGATCACTGCTCCTTGAGTCGCTCTGTGATCAACTGGTTAAGAGATTGGAAGCCCTGGGCCTCTAGCCCTCTCACTCACTCATTCTAAACACCATGAATCCAACTCTCATATAGAACACCGTCCGCTCTCTTCTAGTCTCAGAATCTCTGAAGGTAATGAGCTGGCTACAGCACAAACCATCTAATCAAAGCCTCCTTCATTCGCTCATAGACCATCTGGTCTCCCAATGACAACTGTCCTTTCCAATGGCATACACACCATTAAGGCAGCTGCCTTAGACACCTCAAACAAGGTCTGAGCCTTACAAGTAACCCCAAAGCTCACAAACCATTCCAAGATGTCATGACGTTCTACATATACATGCACAAGATCTCTTGGAACCTTTACCACAAGCTGGCCTGAACTGGATGTAGAGTAACTTTTCCCAGATGGAGTTGTTATTGCTACCATCCTAAGTTTCTCTCTCTCAGGGGCTATCCTTTCCCTTTCCAGCTCTTGTTCTCTATCCTCCCACTCCCTTTGTTTTTCCTCCCTCCCTTTCAATTTTCCTTCCCCGGCCAATTCCTCCTATCTCTAACGCCTCCTCTCCTCTTGTTCCTAGTGAGCTTGCCTTAGCTTCTCCCTTTCCAACTCTCCAGCCCTCTCCTCTGCCTTAGCCTTCTGAAGCACCAGCTGCATGCTCAGGGTCTCTGCTAGGCTCAACCTACCCAAGGTATTTACTCCTGGAACTGGTGATAGCGGTATCCTAGAAATTCAAGGAAGTGTACACACCTGGGATATTCTAGAAACTGAAGGTGATGAGTATTTTGGAAAAATCTGGAGAATGCATTAGGGGGCACGCTCTGCATGTGTCTGGGATAGATCTGTCGTAAGGGAATCCTAGAGCCTGATTCCACAGTGCTCTCTTCCTAGGTTCCTGCCATGGTTCCCTCCCTACTGTGAACTACAGCCTCATCCCTTTCTCCCAACTGGTCCCTTACGAAACTAGCAAAGACATCACTGTCCCTACTCCTTGAAATCCTCAACCCTATGTCTCTTCATAAATCCTTCATCAAATCTTCGGACATGTAGCTGAGATCTATTCCATATTTTTTCAATTGTCCTTGTGTGCCGACTTTGTTTGTAAAAACTGGACTTACTGTACTAATGGCGTAAATTGGAAATGGCCAATGCCACACCTAAATCCAAGGCTCCTAAATGATAGGCATCCCCTGCTGCCACTCATTTTCAGAGCCCCATAGTGAGGGCCACGGGGCACAGAAGAATTACTGGACCCAAGTGTGGGGTTGAGGCCTTTTACTCCTGATATCCCAGGGCCCAACTTAGTTTGGATCCTGAACAACTGGGCCAAGTACACCTTCAGTACTTGACCCTCAGTGGTAGAGCACGTCGAGCGATCCAAGGATTCTTTGGGAGGACAGGGAGGGGGAGAGGTAGACACCAGGGTGGTGAACACATGCTATGCTCTGTTATGCTGATTTATAAAGTGCGTAGCTACCCGAGGGCTTCCCAGCGCTGAATGAGTCATAGCATACACTTGCGAGTTTCTGAGGCAGTAAATAACTAGGGCTCCTGGGAGTAAAGCCATATTTTATGCATTTTCTAAAATGTGTCTCGTTCATTTAATTTCTGAGCTCACTGGGTGAGCATAGTGTTCAACAAGCTTAGGGGTCAGATGTGAGAAGGATCTACCTCCCCATCTGACCCTTTGGATTTGCGGAACCTTTAGTAGTCATGCCTTAGAGGATCCTAAGGTCCTGCTAGGGGTGTAGAGTACCAGAAAGCCCATAATTAAGGCGGGTCCTTTATGGTTGATTCCTCTGTGAGCCAGATAAAGCGCCTTGAACTTTATCCTCTCCTCCACTGGAAGCCAGTGCAAGGAGGCCAGAGCACTTTTTTCGAAGGTGTGTTTAAGAAACTTAAGGATAGTCCAGGCTGCCGCATTTTAGACTAGCTGGAGTCTCTTAATGATGTATTTTGGTTAACCCATATACAGGGAATTCCCGTAGTCCAAGCGGGAGAGTATCAATCCTTGGACCACTATTCTCCTAGATTGTGTGGGTACGATTTTGTGCAGGGTTCTGATCATGCCAAAGAAAGATGCTGTTAATTTCTTTTACTTGGGCCCCCATGGATAAAGAGCTATCTAAGTATCTAACCACATGCCTAGGCTCTGTTTGGGGGAGGGGGAGGCTGGCGAAGTTCCCAAGCACTTTGGCCATCTAATGGCTGTTTGTGGTGCTGGCTTATTTCCTAAAATCATGAGCTCTGTTTTATCGCCTTTCAACTTACATGAGCATTTAGCTATCCCCCATGCAACTTTCTCTAAACAAGGGGCCAGTTGTTGTTGCAAACCTGTCTCTGGGGAAAGGGAGACGACCAGTTGGGCGTCTTCTGCATAGGAGACAATCAACACCCTAAATTCCTTAATAATATCTGCCAATGGGCACAGATAAATGTTGAAAAGTGTGGGACTTAATGCAGAGCCTTGCTGTACCCTACACTTTAAAGGTAAAACATCTGAGTAATAGGGAGGTTTGTAAACTTGAAAGGACCTTTCTTTTAAGAATGAGGAAAGTCAATTCAAAGCAACATTTTGTATTCCTATTTCAATCATCCTGAGCACCAAGGTATTGTGGTCAACCGTGTCGAACACTGCACTCAGGTCGAGAAGAATATAGCTGGGGAACCTTCTTTGTCCAGCAGTACTTTCAGCTCTTAATACAATTATTGCAAGAAGTGCGGTTTTTGCCCTGTTTTGTGGAAGGAAACCGGTCTGAGTGGGGTTCCGGTGAGAGTTCACCTCCAAGTATAGGGAAAGATTTTGATTGACATGTTTCTCCAGCACCTTCCTCACGGCTGGAAGCAATTAGATAGGTCTGTAGTTCTTGGGACATGCAGGATCAAGATTGGACTTCTTTAGCAGAGGAACTGCTCCAGTGAAAATAGATTAAGGAGATCCAAAAGTATGGAGAAAATCTTAAGAGTTCTTTGTAACAAGATGCAGGAGCTTTGCCGAATAATGCTGGGAGTGACTCCGTTGTAACAGGGAGGAAGCTTGAAATACTGTCTCTGAAGGGGTTGGACAATGCTTTTTTTGTGCTGTAGATTACTGTAGATGACAGTGACTTTACCTTGGAAGTACACTGCAATTTCATTACAGGGTGCTACTGTAGGGGTAGGCAGCATATGATCAGCTTTTGGAGTAGTTAGTGACTTCACAATACGAAAAAGTTCCCTCGGAGCATTGGCTGCATTCATCAGTGCAGCCTCATAATATGAGTTTTAAATTTTCTTCATACTTTTTTCTCAATTTTCTTTCTGGGATTTTACATCCTTTTTTAGGGAGACCAGGTGGGCAGTGAACCAGGGTGCTGATTTTTCTTGAATTCCTTTCCTATAGTAGCAATAGGGATCATTTTGTTTAATGATTTCTTGATCCACTCTTCTACTGTGAAATTTGCTGCCAATGACCAGTTTAGTTAAGGCTGAGGAGGTCATCCATCTTTCTTTATTCAGTTTTGACCATCATCGGCCTGAACTGGTTGTGGTTTTATTGTCCGAAGGGGATGGGTCACCCTCTAATGTGAATGAGATCAGGGCACGATCTGTCCATGTCACCGGACGTGCTTTTCCAATTTTTATATTAGGGTCATTACTGAACACTGGATCTAGAAGATGTCCTGCAGAGAAGGCAGCACAGGTCCCCGTTCCCCGGCCATAAAGGGGGGGCAGGTATGCAGGGAGGGGTTTGGCCTTAGCAAACATAGGGATTGAGCTTCGTAGCTTAACTTTTTCTAAGGGGATTTGAGCAGGGATCCTGGCCCCTGGTCCTGGTCGGGCGCTGATGCATGCAGACAGGCTTGCCTTTGGTACACCAGCAGTGCGCCAGTTGCGCCTGCGTCCCAGCCAGCATTTAAGGCTGTGCAAATTACCACTAGAGCGCTGACCTCACAGGCCTCTCTATGGTTGAAAATCTAAAGAGCAGGTGCAGGCTCTATGCTCAGACGTCCAAGTGTACAGTAATTCAAAGCATTCTGATTCCCCCTTTACGTGCGATTCGAAATTCCCAATTCCAATTCATTTCAACTTTTAAAAGTAGTAAGCATTCAACATAACATTTTTAAAAAACATTAAAAGCTATTAAAAAGTGCGATCCTGTAATGGCGATTTAACTTTCCCGCTTCTGAACAGTTGCGGTGTAGCGCTCAACTCACATGCGTGCCCGTGTCCCTGCCGCCATTTAGAACTGTGCAAGTTACCACTAGAGTGCCTACCTCAATGGCGTCTCTATGGTTGAAAAACTAACGTGCAGTTGCAGACTCTATGGTCAGATGAACAAGTGTACAGAAATTCAATGCTTTCTGGTTCCCCCTTTAAGTGCCACTCCCCCTTCACAATTCGCATTCAAGTTTCAACTTTTAAAAGTA